>CAKNYM010032129.1:0-68898 GCA_932195095.1 Andricus curvator
CTAAAATGGGTGGTTAAAAGCTACCCCTTTTCAGGTTGAATTATACATTTTACTATTCATTTGTATCAAATTTCAAATAAATTACATATATGAAAAGGCTTTCAAAAATATATAAAAATACCTTTACATTATCGGTCTCAGTAATAATATTTGAGACTAGGCCTTTTTTTGTATCTGACTTACTCATTGGTGCTATTATAGAATAAGCAATTTTGAATTAGAGCTGATACAAATATTCGTTCAGTTTTCTTAAAAAATTTGTTTGAAGGATCTCATTGGTTGTTTTACCGAATTTGCATTAATGATCCGTTGCATCCAAATTTGATGACAAACTTATAAAATTCAAGATGGCTGATTATTATTAGGCAGGCGTGTTATAGGTTACTACTGACATATTTTCCCGAAGAGTGCCTATTTACCTGGTGGATGTGTTGACGCATAATGAAAATATGCAAAAATTTAAGATGTTTTATATTACCTTAAAGGTAAATCTTCCAATTTTTAATGTCAACTCATACACAGATGGGATGATTATAGAGTTATTTATCAAAGAATTACATTGATATTGGTTACAATTAAAATAATTGTCTAAAACTCATCAAATCCTCAACGCGCGTTCCAGGAAAAAAAATTGGTAGTTGTTGAGTGAAATTGGGTGTAATTATCTATATCTCACTTTCTTTGGCTCAATGTTATCGAAAGGAATAAATTTACCAACAATTAATTCACTTTAAATGCATGAATTATCTACACTGAAAATTTTAAAGAGTTCGAAAATCAAATTTTTTATCTTAAAAAGGGTTGTTTTTATCATTTCTAGGCATAGTTCTTCAATTTCTATAGTTTATCGTTTTATTTAACTTATCTTATGGCAGTTTACGATCACTAGGAAAAAGAATAAAGTTTATTTTATCACATGATAAAATAAATTGTTTTTACTATTCGGGGTGGTTCAACACCCATTGACATTATCCCTGAAATAAAAAAATTAATACAGTCGTTTCTTCACCAGATGGAAGGATTTTAGGGGTGTGTAACTAAAATCAAATAGTATATAATGCACCAAGGGGGAGAAGCGGAACACAGTCATGGTTTCTGCTCATATGGAGGAAGTTTCGATACTTTATATTAATTTTAATATGCATTGGGAAATTTTTGCAAATTACGGAAATTTATGTTAAATTACCAAACATGTTAAATATTTCAAAAATTTTGGAAATTTATGGTCAATTTATAAATAACCAAAAAATTTCCAAATTTTAAAAATGTTTGAAATGCAGAAAATTTGGGCAATTCACGGAAATGGGCGATTTTAGATGTTTTTAGAAATTTTGGAAATTTAAGGTTTGAGAAATTTTTTATTTTCACGGAAATTTAGAGTATCTAAAAATTTGCAACATATACGGTAATTTATTTTAAAATATAGTAATTTGTCGGTAATTTATCGTAACTTATCGCTATGAGTTGGTCCAATCTGTGATACAATCTGGCAACGCGATCAACTGATCGTTTGATCCGCTTCAAAGGCTTTGAAAAGGGTTGAAATCATGCATGTGTTCTGCCCTGTTTTGGAAGAACACCGTTAACTCAAAGAATCGAAAAATGAGTTTTTTATATCAATGGAATCATAAAAGAAAGATACGCCTAATTAGGTAAACCAGTTATAAAATTTGTTAATAGTACACAAAATAATTATTGCATAATTATTGCAAAACATCGTTAGCTTAAATATTGTAGAGAATTATTTCGCAAGAATACCGTTAACTCGAGAAAGTGTACCGTAACTTCGCGAATTAGAAAATAGATGGCCGAATATTTCACAGAAAAATTCAGAAGAAAACTGTTAACTTTGAGATAACCGCATTCTCTAAATTATTCGATGGCATTTTTGGCGCTGAAATAATTTGGAAAAGCACCGTAACGAGCTAACGGCGTTCTTTCATAATATGAAGGAGCCAGAAAAACAGTTTTCATTTTTAGAAACTCCTTAACCATATTAATAAAAAGGATTCATTTTTAAATAATTATTAAAACTGTCTAACTTATATTTATTTTTAATATTTATATTTCTTTTCTTCAACTAAAATAGTTCACAATAATTACCAATCAGCATTCAACATCCTCAATGATATTTGTTTCCAAATATTTAATAAATTAACCAAGTTTGACAGATAATTATATACAACCGTTCTGTTAGCCACAAATCAATGTAATGAAAGAATGTAAATTTCAGAATTTAAAACAACTAATAATTCAAATATAATTATTCAAATAAAAATACCTTCTTTGTCTTGAAGTTTGCAACGTTTCCAATTTGAATATTATCAATACTATTATCTGTGTTCTAATATTTAATTAAACTAGTGAATAACCTAGTAATAAATATTAATATTCATGAATAATAATAGCTAATAATAGTATATTATGCGTGAAGAACCGAATTGTGCGCATTGGCGCATATTATACTTTTTTTTTTTGACGACGATGCATTTAGAAGTTTTGTTGCGACAGCGTACAGTATCCTTATGTTGTAAATTACGATACAGCGGAGTGTAATGTGAAGAATGATCTTCCGCTGTATACAACATTAAGATACTCTACGTTGTCGCATAAAAAGGCGTAAATGCACCGACGTCACATAAAATAATAAAAACAATTAGTAATAATAATGTTACTAATTGTTTTTATTATTATTCGTTCTCCAATTTTTCAAATATTTAATTAGAAACATTATTTCAGAATAATTAAACATATTTAACATTAATTATAAAACAGTATATTAAATAATAGTGAATTAATTAATTAGTGAATAAATTAACATGAATTAAATTAGAATAATAATTATTAACAAATATAATTTTTATTTGAGTTGACAGTATTCTTCAGAAATTATCGAGACCGCTTCGCCGGGTCTGATCGCACAGAAAGTACCGTTAACTCAAGTTGACAGCGTTCGTCCGAATGATTGCTTCGGAATTAGTACCATAAACTCAATTTTGGACAACCAATTAACATTTTAACTAATTTTGTTCGTCATAATTGAAAAGATCGTGGTAAAATTAGTAACTAAAAGTGAAAAAATGGTAAAAATTCCTTTAAATAAGCGTTCTAAGCGAAAGAAGTTTCAAGCAGTTTCCGTCGATTTTTTCGGTTTCACTCGCTTCTGAGTTAACGGTGTTCTTCATGAACAGGGCAGTGTTATGGAAATACTTTATTTAATTTATGAAGCCACCCTAGAATTTATGATAAAAAATGTATCACGGGAAGTCGTAATTTACAGTAAGTTTTCTAATTGGTGTTGATGTATTTCTGGAGGCAGTAAATCGACATTCGACTAAAGGGGTTGCTATAATTTACGATTCCGTACTTAGTGATTCGCGAAGTTGAAATTATGCGAGTAACCCTCCGTGTCCTGGAGTCGTGTCGCAGTAGTGTGTTCGCTCGTGTAATGCATTTATGCGCATATAATGCTCCTATATACATAGGTACCTCTACTGCTCGAATTGCTACACCCCTTCGCATCACCATCCGAACATCACCACCCACCCTTCCTTCCTTGACGTAGGCCAGCCGTTCATACATACAGAATCATAGAGCACATTATACTAGCTTGTGCATATTATTGAGGTAACGGGCCAAGCCTGCAGATGAAGGCCTACCATTCTGGCGTAGACAGAGTCATATCCTCTCTACAGTATCTTCAGTAGGGTATCCTGAAAAAATCCAAAGTACTTTTTGATCACGCACCCTCTAAGCTTGTTCCATTTGGTAAAAAGATAAATGCGTATTTTTGTTTTATCTATCTTTATATCTATCTAGGGGAAACCGCACTAGAGTATAGATAATGATTTACAGTAGATGAACTTAATTAACTGAAAAACTGGCAAAAAATGTTCATTTTTATTTTAGCATAACATTTCAGCAAGGATACTATATTTTCTGACGAAGTTTCATTGAAATATTATAATTAATTAATCTGAAAGAGCAAACAATAAATTTTTAACCTACAAAAAAACATGTCGCCACTTCATTATTCATACTTTTCACCTAAATGAAACATTTTTGTGACATGTTTATATACTAGAATCGAAGTTTGAGGCTTAATTTACAATATTTATTGATACAAAGTCTTCTTTCTTTATTATTATAAATATTTGGGGACTTTTTTTTACATTGCATTTTCCTGCAGTAGATAAATACAGTCTTCTTGGATGTTGAAAATTCGTATGAAACGGACAGGCGAAAACGAATAATACAGATTCTTTCTAACTACAAATTACGGAGTCCAAAGCTACCATTTATACAAAACTTTCTCTTAAACAGATATATCCAAGTGAGGGTTAATAGTCAACTGTTAAAAAAAATTACTCAAACTAGTTGAAAAGAGCAAATTTGCAGATGGCGTCACGATCTATTGCAAAAAGTAATAATCACTATTGCAAACCTCTGAAGAATTGATACAAAGTGTCTAAATTCCCTTCAGGATTGGTGCGACATTACCGGCTTCAAATTTTTGACTACAAAGAGAATGTGCATTCTTTTCTCTCAAAATAAGTCCCAGTTCAGGAACCCAGTAATCCACCTCAATAATAATGAGCTAATCGTCACTGATACCATCGGAATCCTAGGTCTAATCTTCAACAAGAACCTCATATGGTAATCCTGCATCAACCAACTCAAAGACGACTGTAAACGTAGACTGAACATACTCAAAACTCTAGGTAAAAGAAACTGGGTAGCTGACCAAAAACTCATTGTAAAGACATTCACCGCTCTTTTAGGATCAAAACTAGAATACGGATATATTGTCTACAACTCGGCAAAACCTAATCTCATAGATAAACTATCACCTATACATGATGCATGACTCCGATTGGTGTTAGGAGCCTTCTGTTCCAGTCCCAAGAAAAACACTAGCGCTATCTCACGCTGCTGAACTGGCTTCTACACCAGATAACCCTGGCCACAACAGTACCTTTAAAACCATGATCTTATGGTGGCTTATCTTATTTACCTTACCATGGTCTTATGATCCACGCAATCAATCAACCTTCAATATGATTTGGAACAAAATTTGGAAATCATTAATAGCCACCAAACTCTATGAAGTTAAAAGTGATTTCTTCGAAAAAAACAACATTCTCCTAGACAGTCGAAAAGATCAAATAGCTAGATTGAGAATTGGACATATCCACCTAACGAATTATAATTTAATTTCGAAGCGTGATCCTTCCGGACAATCTCAAGATAATGCTTACGGATCCCAAATCATTAATGAAATAGGTCTTTTAAACCAAATATAGTCTTGACAATTCTATAATAACCTAATATAATATTAACCTCGTTAATTTGACCGAGCTTTCAATCCATACCTCTATGTAATACTTGTCTGTAATTGTGATGTCTAATAACCTTGTAGTTGATGCGACCTTGAGCATTAAATTAAAATGTATTTAATTTTAAGTTTTTCTAAACAGTAAACCAAAAAACGGTACATTTTTAGTTATTGAAATCCCAGAAATGTTAGTTATGTTAAGAAGTCACTCGGAAAAGATATCATTTTTAGGAGCAAGATATGTAAAAATTTGCATTTTTCTGTCATCACAAGTCAGGTTAAATGGTATGAAGATTAAACATTTCGTACCAATCCTACCAATCACATGGAATATGAGAGATAAAGAAAATGTAAAAAATGTAAGCTTGTATGATGTCTGTAAAATAATGATAATTTTAGCTATTACTTATTCAATAAACTGATTTTAACTGTAAGTATACTAATGATAAATTATTATTATCGAGAATTGAGTATTCTGTCATGCCTTCCAGGAACGATTATATTAATTGATGGATAGCTATCCACCACATCTAGAGGTGTCAAAATCATAACCTCGACCGAGTCTAATAAAAAAGTTTAATACAGCTAATTGACTAATTTCGCGATATTTTTTCTATGAGAATATTCGATCGAATATGTAAGCTTTACTTAAAACAGACATTTTTTCTTTATTTCTGGAAACTGATGCAGTTAAATTCTGTTGAATTTTTTCCTATCTACTCTATAAATTATCTTAAAAGTTTTTTGGTAATTAGGAAACTTGTTCCTGTTGAACATGTAAAATGCGTATGCAAACAAATGTGAAAGCTTTTATGAATGAAAATAGAACAAGCCCCTGAATATTTTATTTGCTTAAGTTTCCCCAATTTTTTAGTCATAAGTATTTTAAACAATTCAACAAAATGTGTACCTATAATAATTGGCAAAACTTTCTATTTATTTCAAATCTATAAGGTCTGTAGAAATAAGTTATTTTCCTACATGA
This sequence comes from Andricus curvator, assembly GCA_932195095.1. Classification (NCBI taxonomy): domain Eukaryota; kingdom Metazoa; phylum Arthropoda; class Insecta; order Hymenoptera; family Cynipidae; genus Andricus; species Andricus curvator. The sequence goes on from CAKNYM010032129.1 coordinate 6,321, forward strand.
ACTCAAACTAAAAAAAAACATACTAATTTCTAAAACTTGGGCATATTATATAGTTTACGAAAAAGTTACGATTTTCTAACACTATGCAATTTCGTTTTAATATAAAGGCGTTTTTTATTTCTAAAATTGTTTATTGTTGTTCCACAATATTAAATATCTCTTTCGATATGTCTAAAAAAATTGATGGAACGAAATTATCGAAAATCTTGCGCACATTGTTATTGAATACTTCATTGGTTGCATACTGCGTGAATATGAATTTAAGTGGCTTTTTTCAGTTTCTTCTTTTGAATTTCTTGCAATGTTGTAAATAGAAATTTCCAAATAAGGAATTTTAAATGTAAAAATTTATTTCTAAAAAAGAAAATTTAAATTGTAAAGGATTCTCTAATAATTAATGAATGCAACAATTCTATTCCTAAATTTTTTACCAAATGTTTTAATACTGACGAAAGGATTCTATTCGTAAACCCTTAACTATATTAAATCAGGTTATATGTATTTATTAATAAAGATTAAGAATTTTTCACACTTTCCAAGATATGAGAAGAATGACATTATGTACGCAAACTGAGATTATATAAATTTATGATTTAGGTTTTATTTTAAAAGATTACTTGTAAGACTTGAAGATTGTAAAAGATGTCAAAAAAGAATCTGGAAGATTTCAAGATAATTTTTTAAATTTTTGCAGGATGAAAAAAATTTTAAGAAAACTTTAATTTATTTCAAATGATATTTTAAAGTTTTACAAATTTTAAAAATATACAAAAATAATTTAAAAATTTCAAAAGATTTATCAAAAATTTTCATAAAAAGGAAGATTTTTGAATATTTTAAAATAAAATTTTGAAGTATTTAAGGATTTTGAAAGATTTTAAGATGATAAATTTTTTTCTTAAGTTTCCAGGAAAAATTTAAATTGATTTTTTATTTTAAAAAATTGATTTAAAGAAATTATTTTTAAACGTCATTAAACATTTAAAATGATCTAAAATTTCGGAAAACATTGCAGAAAATTTTGAAGTAAATTTTTTCAATTTTGCAAGATTACAATATTTTAGAAAAAAAAGAATAAGTTTAAGAGATTTAAAAGTTTTGAAAAGATACAAAAATAATTTTAAATTTAAAAAGATTTCGACAAAGTTAAAACAAATTGTAGATTTTTGAAGGTTTCCAAATAAAATTGTAACGTTTTTTAAAGATTTTGAAAGGTTTCAAAATAATAAACAAATTTTCTCAAGATTTTTGGGAATATTCAAAGTAATTCGTTATTTTGAAAAATTAATTTTGCGAAAATATTTAAAAAGGTTTTAAAACATTCCAGAAGATTTCCAAAATTGTCAAAAACGAATTCGAAAGATTTTGAGACAATTTTAGGAATAATTCGAGTCAGTTTCAAAGATATTCAGGAATTAGGAAGTGTAGAAGAGATTGAAAATATAAAAATATTTAAAAATTTTGAAAGATTTCCAAAAATTTATAAAATATTGTAAATTTTGTTCAAGAGTCAAAATCTTTTAAACTGACTTAAATTTTCCCTAAACTTTAGTTGAGGTTTCAACTTTTTTGTTGAAAATTTGTCTTTTTGGATGAATTCAACTCTTTTCAATTTAAAATTAAAATCTGTTATAGTTTTAATATCAGCTAAAAACTTTGATATTTTTCGTTAAAATTATAAAAAATATTAAAAATTCATTTGTTTGGTTGAAAATTCATCATTTTAGTTCTAAATTCATTCTTGGGGTTGAAAATGTAACTATTTTGTTGAAGATTCGTCTGTTTTGGCAGTAAATCGGAACCAATTAAAACCAAAATACTACCCCTAACCGTAAAAACGTACCCTTTATTGTTTGAAAAATTAAATTGTGTATTGTGAAAATTTTGCGCGCAATTCTTTGGATATTTTGGTAGCTAAATGTCTTCTTACGATATAAGAATGTGGAAAATATGATATTTTAGAATTTAACACCTATAAGGGATAGTCTTTCACGTTTGGAGGTAGCATTTCAGTTTTATTGGGTCAATTTTTCCTCAGCGTCTGGTACCGTCAGTTATATTTCCTGCCATACACTTATTATTTTTACGGAAATTAACTTATATTAATAGTTTTGATAATTTTAGGACGCTTTAAGCTCCAGGACTACGACTTAAACTTTCTTTTGTAATTGAACAAAAAAACGCATTTTTTCACCAAATGGACCAAATTGAGGGTGTGCATGAGCAACGAATTGGGGTTTCTTAGGACACCCTAATCTTCAGATTCAGGTTTGTGAAAGATATTTTTTGCTTTGGGATTGGAAGAGCTACATTTTTTGCTAAACCAGTCCCCCAATTTGTCTCGGAGCAAAGCCTTTATATTCATGAAACACAAACCAGTATACTGGGTATACGTATAAATATGCATTCTATCCCATTTTCACAAAATGTTTCAAAATCTGATGAATAATATAATTTATGTTGCCAAATCAAGAGAGACTGTTAAATATTGAGTTTAAAATTAATTTTTAAAATTTCTAATAAAAAAGATTTTTAAATACAGGGCTTATTCAAGAGACTCGATGGCTGAGTGGGTAGTGTGCCGGGCTTCCAAGCAGGAGGCCCGGGGTTCGATCCCTGAGTCGGTACCTATGGAAACTTTCTATGTATTTCAAACTAGTTCTTCGTGGTTTGGAGACTACCATCCACTTGGGGGAGGGGGTAACTGGGCTATTTTGAGAGACTTAGAAGTTGTAATTTGTTTTCTTAATGGTTCTGGAAGATTATTAGAATCCCATTAAGGATATTCACTAGCTAAAGTTCTCAAATAGAATTTAAATAATTCTTAAAATAATGTGTATTAAATTATAGTGTATTAAATTATTGTTAACTATAACAAATGTCATAAAAGAAATATATGTGCGATTTAGAAAAAAATAGTTGAATCTGAGGGGCGATGATGTAAATGCCTAATTCTAAAATGGTCTACTTTTGAAGGCCTTTAATAAAAAATAATTCAGCTTCAAACCTCAAATTTTGAAATATTAGTTCTTAGGTCTCTTTGTTTTCAAATGTTTAATCTGAAACTCTACAAAGTTAAACATGTAGAGTTTTATTGCTTTTTCGTGATTGTTAATTTTTGAGGACATTAAATTTTTTAAATTAAATAGTAAAATTGACATTAAATTTGAAATTGTACAATTTTGCATGATTCCTATTTTACAATTACAAATTTTGAAAGCTTTCGATTTGATAATGTAAAATTATTTGATACACCTGAAAAAAATTATTAATTTTTTGTTCTTCACGTTTATAAATTGTTTGATGGAGGCTTTGAAATAAAAATTGTTCAGTTTGATAGCTTTCAGATTGGAATAAAATAAAATTTTAATTAATTCTTATTCGCATATTCTCCAATTTTTTAAGCATTGAATTCTAATTTATTTAAATTCAAAGTCCACTATCTTTAAATTGAACAACTTTAAATATTTTATTTTGAGTGATAGTGTCTAATTTTAAATCCCCTAGAAATAAACTAAATAAAAATAAAAGGCTTCCAATTTTTGAACTTTTTTTTTTAATTTTCAGAAGAGTTTCATTGCAAATGGAGATGGAAATGAGTTAGTCTCACGGAAAATTTCGCGACAGTAGAAAGTCCGTACAATTTTGTATTGCTTCGCTTCACTTAGGTTCTGATTTCATCGAAAAATTATGTTTATAATAATATTCATTTTTAAATAATTAAAATTTTTTAAATTTTAATGTCCAAGAAAATGTTTACGAATAGTAAGACCCAAAAATGGATGTTGGTTTACTACTTATTGAAAATTTCTTAGAATAACCCCTGTTTTAAAATTCTCCACAGAGAAAACATTATTTCAGGTGTTGAGACATTTGCATCTAATGTCTTATTTATAGGAAATGAAATCTTTGAATAATTCATGCACATGTTCGAGGGAATAATTGCAAAAGTCTAAGTTGAAGGTTAAAAGTAGGAGTTATGATAATGAAAGGATAATATTATTGCATCCTAGTTTCATTCGATGATTGTTGGAAGCCAACTGGCTCTTTCCAGAGCTTATTTAAAAGTTTTTTATAAAAAAGCAGTTTGCTCTCTTAGGGAAGAGAGAGAGACGTGGACAAGATAAGAGCTTAGGCGAAAAGAACATCAAACACTCTTAGAAAATTGCAGGGCTGAAGCTCGAGGGAAGTTCAGGTAAGGCTGGCTTGCCTTATCTGTGTATCAATGTAATCAAGGTACCTACCGCTTGAGACCTTTCGTGCTGGCCATTATAACTTCATCTTCCACCAAACCTCTCCCTTCGTCTCGCTCAAACTGATTATAAACTGGTTAATCTCCGTTAATTGTCTGATTTGATGAATCTCGCGGAAATGGAGTGTCTCGCACCGATAAATCTATCAGATCGACATCTTCGAATATTCTGAATTATCTCCAAGTTTACTCGCCTCTCAACCCGTCATAATTATCGTTTATGGTAACGCACATGGCAATTTCTAATTAAGAGTTAGGAGCTTAATTTAAGAAAATAGGAGCTTGAATCATCAGATAGAGAAATTTATGTTTTTGTAACACATGCATGATTTCAGCCCTTTTTGATGCCTGTAAAACGGACTAAAGTAGAGCTTTTTAAGCTTGGTGACGTAATATGTATGAATAATTTTTTCCTTTGTTATGTATTTGTCTCTAATGATCCGAAAAGGAGGCAATTTGGAAATCTAATTTTGAATTGTGAGTCTTTTTCATGCTCTGATTTCTTTGCATAAAATAATTCATAAGAAAATAGATTTCATTTCGATCTTAAATACAATTTTTGTAAATAGAGATGATTCGTTCCAATCTGCAAGGTTTGCTTATCAATATTTTAAGAGTTCCTTTAATTGAGGCCAAATAATTTTGTACCTCAATTTCTCGAAAGAAATATTTTTACATTCTCATCAGAGAAGGTATTAGATTTGTGTTAAATTTGACCCCACCCCTCCCCGTTTTTGTCGAATATCCACGTTTTGAGACGTGATGAACCCGAAAAACCGGTTTTCAAGATTTTATCAAAATTTATAAATTCTCAAAAAATACAATTTTATAAATTTTTGAAATTTCATAAAATCTCATAAACTTTCAAAAATTCTCAAAATTCTTAGTTACTTGTATAAATTTACCATAAATTTCAAAAATTTCCTAAATTCATATAAAAATAAAAATTTCATTTTGTGTTCCAATTATGTCTAAAAGCATGCATGTGTTATGAAAATATCGTATGCACAAGGAGGAGGAGACTTTTTAAGACTCGTGTATTTTTTCAGTACTCGTTTCCGGCTCACGAAAGTCCTATATCTCCCCCTCAGTGCAGAATATACTATTATATAGCATTAGGGTGCGTCATGAAATCCTCTTCTTTAGATTTTCTAAAACGGAAATTTCTTCCTTTTGGCGAGAAAATGAATTGGTCTTTTTAAAGTTTTCAAATTCTCATTTCTACAATTTTAACTATCCTATCTTCTACCATACAGGAAATTTTTTTATTAGCGTGCCATGTAACCCACAATTTTTTTTGTTACAAAAAAAAGTTGAAGTGTGTATGAATGCCTTCAATTAAGCGATTTTATGATAAAGTTGAGATTATAAGAAGCCAAACTCATCACTGACAATTATTTCCACTATTTAAAACAAATTTAAGGAATACTTGTCCTGCCATTTAATAATCTTTTTTTTTCAAAAAATGAAAAAATCTATAAATTCTTCAGGAAAGTCGGTGGTACCTTATTTTTTTATATTCAATTGAAGAATACACATTTTTGGCCCAACAACTAACATATAACGAAGTTTTTTACATTATTTATCTCTCAATAGATAATTTACTCTAAATTTCGAAAAAAAGCTTGTTAAGAATTTGAAAAGGTTTCTAACAATTTTTCATTTCGTAAAATTTAATATTCTAGAAATAATTTAAATATTCCTAAGAGATATTTAGAAGTTTTGAAAAGATTCGAAAATAAGTATAAACTTAAAAATATTTCAAAAAATGTGAAAGGTAGATAGATCATTGAAGATGTTGCAAAAAATATTAGAGATTTTTTATGAATTTTAAAAGGTTTCGAGATAATAACATTTTTTCTTTAGGTTCCTAGTAAAATTTGAAAAGATTTTTAAAAATTTCAAGAATTTGGAAGATTTTAAGGCAATTTCTTTATTTAAAATTTTTTTGAAAACTTCAGGAGTAATTCGATCAGCTTAAGAGATATTTAAGAATTTTTCGTAACATTTCGTAAAATATCGCAAAATAAACAAATTTGCTCACAAATTTTCTAGATACTTTTTCGTCATATCTGCAATCTTCAAACATTTTTTTGAATTTTCTCAAGAATTCTCGAAAATTATATTTATATAATTATAACCTTAAAAACAAGTTAAATTAAAAAATAAATAGTGTATTGTATCAACTGTTAAAAACTATTTTTCCCCTCAAATTAAAATCTGGTTGAAATTTTTGTTCTTTCTTGACTGAATAATCTTTTTTGGTTGAAAATTCAATTACTTGTTTAAAAAGTTGTATTTTTTAGTTGATTAAAATTTTTTTTTATTTAAAAGAAAAATATTTTCGGTTAAAATATCAACTATTAAATTTTTTGTTGAGAATTTATCTTTTTTTGGTTAAAAATTCAACTATTTGATTGAAAACTAACAGTTTCATTAAAATTTTGATTCGAAATCTGAAATCTTCAAAAATATTTTTAAATTTTCTCAAGAATTTTAGGAAAATTATATGTGTATCACCTTAAAAAGAAGTGAACAAATAAAATGAAATATTAATAGTTATTGGAAATTTTTGTTTTGTATTAACAAATATTTTTCCCCTAAACTAGTAAAATAGAACATATAAGAAATAAGGTACCAGAGACTTTCTTTTAACATGAATTTATCGATTTTTAATTTTTTGAAAAAAAACTATTTTGTTTGGTTTTTTTAAAGAAGAAATTGTTGCCTATAGGGTAAGTAATATTTCCTGAAAGTTTCATAATTTAAAAAAATTTCTTAGTGATGAATTTGACTTTTTAATCTGAACTTTATCATAAATCGCAACTTTAAGGGTGTTAATTAATACTCACCTTAAAATTTTTGTCATAACGAACAAAATTTGAGGGTCACATGATAACCTGATAAAGAATTTTTTGCATTGCACTTATTAGATTAAAATTAGATAACATAGTTAAAATTGTTGAAATTTAAATTGAAAAACTTTAAAAATTCAAATTTTTGGCATAAAAACCTCCATAGAGACCACTGAATATTTCTTTAATCTGGAAAAGTGAGAGACTAATTGTTTCACCAAACGAAAGAAATTTCTAATTCAAGGTATTAGAAAATGTAAAAAAAAGATTGCACGACGCAGCCTAATATAACATATTATCTTCTCTTATCATTTTCAATTATTCTACTTTAATCTAAGTTACTATATTATTAGAATCATTTTTTTCAGAGGTAGTGAAGTTGAGATACAATTTCTAGAACGTAAACGTGAAAGTGTAATTTATTAACAGTCGGCTTTGATTGATGCAGCAAAAACGTAATGTAGTGTTGTAACAAACAAAGGAATCTTTGTCTAATCTATCAAAGTTTGCGCTCTGCTAACAAATCGATTCTGCTTTATTTCAACGCTCCTCTTTTCCTTCTTTTTTCCTTTTTTTCCTTTTTCTGGTGACAATATTTCTAGGAACAATATTATCAATTATTAATGAGGAATTCAGGTCACTTAAAATATCAAAGAAGTTAAATAATTAAATGCGACTTGTTATTTTGTAGAAAGGACCTAAATTATACCACACTGCCACTCTTTTCTATCAGATATTTCTGCACAAGGAAATTTGAGTCAATAAGTAAATATAACACAAATTATATACATTCCAAGGAAGAAGTCAGTGACATAAACAGAAAAAGCTTTTTTTCACTGTTTCCTGGATATATAGGGGAGAAGTGGCTTTTATGTTGTTTGTTCCATTAGCCATGCAAAAAAAAGGAACAGTATTTTCGCTACATTTATGATGAAATAATACTTTAGCTACTTCATGCTTTTTGAAGTACAATACATAATATATTAAAAAATATAATAGTTGTCCAAAATGTTTGATTACTTAAGTTGGCTTAGTTATTAATGACAATGCAAATAATAAATATGTAGTTCCGATTCGTATTATTTCGAATGAAGTACCATGAAGTTGGAAATATTTATAAAAAAATTACATAAGGACGCACGCATCACGCATTACAACGGGGGAAACATGCTTATTATACGAAAAAAAGTATCGAATTTTTATCTCCATTATGAAATTGATAATAAAGACACATTTTGAAAAAAAATATTTTTAATTTTGTACACAAATTATGGTCGTCGATTTAAGATAATAGCAATTTGTGATTACTCTTTGATGTGATTTGTATTTTCAAATATTTATCTAAATCAATATTTATTAAATATATTTCATATCCAACTTCCAAAACAATTGTTATGAAATAATATGTCTTCAAATAATATCATACTATTCACCTTACCTGATTGAAAACTTGACATCAAACAGGACTTTACAAACTTCAAATTTTAGGATCATAAATTACGTCGTTTTCTAAATCTTTATGAGCATAAGTAAATATTTTTTTACTAAGCAAATGATAATAATATTTTGCTTTAAAATTTTGTGCACGTTTCTTTTAGAGCAAATATGTTTTTGAGATTATGGCAATAAACGTAATTGAGTTGAACAGAATTACTATTTTTTTTTAAATTGTGGTCTTCAAAACATAAATAATTATTAGCGAGGATAAGCAAATTTTTTTAATATAATCAAAACTAGGAACAGAACTCTGAAGAGTGATAAATAATTTTTTAATCAATACTTTTAATATTTAATATTTATAAATTTTGTAACAACCTGCTTAGGTGTTCGTATTCAAGTTTCAAGTAAATATTGTAAAGATGTAATTGAACTATTTACTAGTTGAAGAATAAATAATAAACCACGAAGGTTATTATTTTCTTGCATTATAATTTCTTCAGCAATCTACTTTAGATTCATTTTCAATGTTGACTATTCTGTCACGGGCTTTGCTTTTTTTAAATGCTGATTACCCTCAACAATAATTATAATATTTGTATATAATAATTATGTATGTTTTGACAGACTAGTTTAAAAAAATGAAAAGTAATTCTGTTTAACTCAATCGCATTTGTTATCTCATCAACTTAAAAACATAATTTTTCTAATGAAATTGATAAAAATTGAAAACATATATTATTTGTATTTATTAACTAATTAAAAATATATTTAAATCAAAAAAAGTGACAAAAGGAATTAAAAGATGACATTGTCGAACCTAAAATTTGTAGTTCTTTTTTATGTCGTTTTTATGTCAAATTTTTCAATTAGTTATCCGAATGTACAAAGTTTTTCTTAATAATATTGAAAGGGAGTAAGCAAAGGAATCTCTTCTCTCGCTTTTTACTAAACTATTTCCCTACTGAAACATGAGGTTAATTTCAAAATTTTAAAAAAGAAAAATTTAATTTGATTTTGAAAAATAGTAGTCATTTAAAAAAATGCCAGTGCTGGTTGAACAACAAGCTCAAATTTTCGTTTGATTTATTGAAGTAATCCTTTGAATGCTGGAAGTTGGAAGACTGGTACGATTGATTTATATGCAAAATACGAGAGTCATCCCAAAACGGCAAAGTACTTACTACACGTAGGAGTATTGATGTCACCTCAAATATCTATCAGTCAAAAATGATGAAAATCATGCATTGTCTATGACATTTTCGAATTCCGATTTATGTGTTGGACAGCGGTTCGCCTATATTTTCAATTAAATGAGCTCCATCGAAATTGCGATTCGTTAAATTTATACGACTCTTTAACTAATCAGAAGCAGAGTTTTTTATAAATGAATCTACCACAAAATGATCCATTAACAATAATTTTCAAAGTAAAAATATTATTATAAGAGGGTTGCTACGAAATACCAATTTCGAAATTCCCTGATTTTTCCCAGTCCAATTTTTCATTTTCCCCAACCGATGTAAATTTTTCTGCTAGCTACAAAAGCAACCTTCCACCTAGGAAATCAATAATATTAATGGAAAAAAATATGTTTTTTTTTTAAATTTATTGTTAACACTTTTAGTGCCAACAGTCATACATACAAAAAATAAATTTTTAACCAAATAGTTGAATTTTCAACCCAAAAAATGAAATTTCTTTAAAAAAACACCAATTTTTCATAAAAAATGGAATAGTTACATTGTCAGTTAAAGAAATGAATTTTTAACTAAAATGATGAACCTTCAACCAAAAAAAATTAATTTTTGATCAAATAGTTGAATTTTCAACCCAAAAGATTAATTTTTTACAAAAAAAATATTAACAAGATACATGAAAATTCAAGTAAAAAAGAAAAATTTTCAACAAAAAATAGAATAGTTAAACTTTCAGTTAAAAAAATAAATTTTAAACCAGAAGGAAATGGATACTTAACAAAATAGTTCAATTTTCCACCAATGAAGTGAATATTCAACCAAGAAGATGAAGTTTCATCTGATGAGATTACTTTTCTACCAAAAAAGAAGAATTTTCAGCAAAATACATAAATTTTCGACCAAAAAATATAATTTTACATCCAAAAATAGAATAGTTAAACTTTCAGTCTGAAAAATAAATTTTCAACAAACAAAGAACGAATATTCAACGAAAGAAATAATTTTTAACTGAAAATAGAACAGTTTAAGTCTAATTAATTTATAACCAATAAGGTGAACTTTCAACTAATGCGACTACCTTTCTACGAAAAAAGAAGAATTTTTAACAAAACAGTTGCGTTTTCACGTAAAACAGATAAATTTTCAACTTAAAATGGAATAGTTAAATTTTCTGCGAAAAAAAAAATTTTAGTAAAAAAATCGGTTTTCAGTAAAAAAATTAATTCCTGTGAAAAAAAATGTTTAGTAAAGAAATTCGTTTTCAGTAAAAAAATTAATTTTCAGCCAAATAAAATAAATTTTAAAGAAAATAGTTAAATTTTCATTCAAATAGATGAATTAGAAAAAAATCAACAAAATAGTTAAATTTTGAACAAAAAAAAGTGTTTTCAACTAAAATGATGGATCGTCAACAAAAGAATGAAGTTTTGACAAAGTAGGTCCACTTTCAATGAAGTAGTTGAATTTTTAATCAAAAAAGATGAATTCTCAACGAGAAATGTAATAGTTGATATTGTAGCTAAAAATTATTTTTATTTTAAACCAAATAAAGTTTAATTCAACCAAAAAGATGAATTTTCAACAAAATAGTTCAATCTTGAACTAAAACAGATTGATTTTCAACCAAAAAGTTGCGATTTTTAACCAAAAAAGATGCAATTTCGAGCAAAATGGATCAATTTTCAACCGAAAAGCACGAATTTCTAAAAAAATAATAAAATTAACTTTAATTTCAGTTTATTGAAAATTCCCTGACTTTCCCTGACCAGTTTTAAATTCCCTGACTTTCTGGAATTCCCTGACCTGTAGCAACCCTGTTTAAACCATCTTTATTATAGATAAACGTAACAGTCATGGCAAATTCTAATGATAGTAATCTGCAATCAGTTGGGTGATTGAAATTGATTGAAACTGATTCAAATTGATTTAATTTTGAATTGCAATTTTGAGATTCGAGATAAAATCTCGTGTATAGGTCGAGGATAATTAATTCAATGTGCATAATATTTTAAGCCTGATTGTGATCAGGTTGATTCTAATTATTTCCACTGATCGATTTAGCGTGCAGTGTTCCGGCATGTAGGTATAATTGTATATGCAGAGTACTGAGTAGTGAATCGAGATCGCGCAGTAGTTACGACCGGCTTTGGCCAGCCATCCAGTTGAAAACGGTGTGTTTGACACGCAGTCAGCGCGACATCGTTTCCAACTAACCGACAGCCAAACAATTTGTACGAACAGGATTGTGTGATTTCAATCCTGGGTACAGGCGCATTTTCTTTTATCATTTCCTTTCATTTCAACGCCCTTTTCGAAAAAATTCACTTTCATTCAATACCAACTTTCTTTTCCAAACAAAACCATTACAAAACTAAAAAAGGTTGTTTTACTTACTTTTTTTTCTACCTAGAATAGACATCACAAATGGGAATTAATAATCCAGAATTTACTGTTCATAATCTCTATATTTCTTGACGAATTTGGTTTAATTCTTTTACAAAGGCTCAGCATTAAATTTTCAAAAACTTGGCTAACTTCGAATTTGCAACTACTTTCTGTGTGCAATAATATATAAACTAAAGTGAAAAAGTTAGGAAATTCAAAAATATGATTATTTTTCTTTTGAAGCATGCCGAAATATGTCATTTGTATGATTTATCATAGAAGTCATAAATATTTAGCAACGAATGGTTGGCATAAGTTAAAAATTATGATCGGTATTAACATTTTTATAAGCAAATGATAAATTGTTGAGTTCTTTTCATAGTTGGATTGCTTTTTCAGACTACATTTGATTAAAATTTTCTTCAAAGACATTTTCAAACTCAACTTACTGCCATTCCTAAATAATTCGTATTGTTAAAAACAATTTCTATAAATAAATGTTTCAATCAGCAGCCTTCTTGTAGAGAAACAAGCATTATTAATTATAATAATAATTATAATATTAATAACTAGCTATGTAAGTTTACCGAAAATTATTATATATGCTTGTTATAGAAAATTTTATAAACAAAAACATGTAATCATACTTTCTACCTAGAAGACAAGCTTTCAGTAAGATAGTTTTTCAGTGAAGCATTTATTTGAAACCTATTTCAGTGAACAAATTAGGATTTTGAAATTTTTCACCCTAAAATTTAGCATTTAAATGTATTCAATTTTTTATAATTACTTGACGGCCATTATGTGATATTGACAAGTAATTAACAATGGAAGATATTATTATAAAAATATAAAAATGCTCCTTTTTCCTTCAAAGGATCTTAGTTGTTTATGTAATTAACGAAAATATGTATTTCAGATGATTTTCCTAATGGGGCGCAAGTGAGGAACCTCACATAACAACCTTGAGGGGCTCTTCACTTGGGGTGATCGCTAGAGAGATTGATCAGTCAGCGAGTCACGCCTACCCCGAAAGGGAAATGGCTTAATGGTATAATAATAATAATAATTTATGTACTATCTTTATTTATAATACCAGGGAAAGCTAAACTGTGCTAAGTCTATTGCCATTTCCATGAGATTATTACATGCACATGTAGCGCCATCTATTTTTCAACCGAAAATAATTAAAGAAAAAATAAGTTTTTTCTAGCAGAAAAGAACCGATTGGAACATTTTCTTATCGAAATTTGTATTTAAAATATCAATTATTTACTGATGACAGGGCTTCAAATTTGAAAATACATTTTGAAGACCATTTTGCAATCAGATCTCGTATGTAAGAAGCAATCCCACTATAAAAAAATACATCAATCGATCATTTGTTTATAAACATTATTCATAATAATTAACTTGACTATTAATTGTATGATTTATGTATTTGTGTTCGGTAAGTTCGACTGTAATAATTCTGGTCCATAATGAGTTTATTTAAGCATTTTTTTAAACTGAAAAATAATATGGTTGAAATCGCTTCTTTTGTCTCATTATAACATAAAAAATTGAAAAATCGAAGCTAGCCAAGTTTTTCAGAATTTAGTGCTGAGCGTTTCTGAAAAAAAATTAAAATCCTTCAAGAAATAGTGGCTGTGCTCTGTAATTCTAAATCAGTAGAAAACTAGTAATTCAATTAGTACTTTTCTGCTAATTCATAGTCAAATTTTACTAATTTAATCGATTAGTAGTTCAATTTCTACTCATTTATTTGGTAAAAAATGGTAAATAAATCAATCAGTAAAAAATGATTACTTCTAATTGAATTACTCAAATTAGTGTAACTTTCTACCGTTACGAAATTTTCTGTAAGACTAACCCCTTTTCCAGCTCGTTTAGGGCTAGCTTTATGGAAAATTCCGTAATAATAGTTAGTACAAAAATTAGTAGTAGTTCTATTTCCACTAATTCATTTAGTAACAAAATAGTGATTAAATAAAATAGTACTAATTATTTCAAAAACTACTAAGTATTAGTAAAAGTACTTAAGTAATTGGTAAGCTATTTTGCTCCATTTCAAATTAGTAGGTTTCTAATTATGCATACTCAAATTTTACTAACATACGTAGTATCAGTTTAATCTCTACTAATTCAGATATTAACCAAACGGTAACCAAATCAGTTATAGTAGAAAATTATCTACTACTAATTGAATTCGTAAAATTAGTAGTATGTCAATTTCTACTATAATTGATTTAGCTATTATTTGGTTACCAAATGAATTAGTAGAAACTGAAGTGCTATTCATTTAATCAGTAGACTAAGTAAAATGTTTGTTTGAATCAAACAAATTATTTCTTTGATATAGGGGAAAACAAATGTTTGTTTAAATTAAGTAAAGTTTTTGTTTATTTGAAATATTTTTTGTTTCAGGTTAGTTATAGATTTTGTTTAACGTTCTAATCATTTCTCGATTTTATAAATAATTTCGAACAATATTCAACTCTAAACTTAAGTGTAAGAGTCCACTTCTTTTAGATTACCTGACGGAATTTATATGCCAGAAACTTGTAGTCTTCATTCTGAAAAAGCGGCCCTTCGCTCCTAGCGTTTAATAAAAACATATTCTTTGTTTAATGGCAGATATTTTTCATTTACTAAATTCGATTATTGCAATTATGTATATACGATATCAAACAAAAATGTTCTTCTTTGATCCAAACAAACGTTTTTCTCAGTGTAGAAATCTATTCATCATATCAGTAGAAACGATTATGAATAATAAATTCTGGTTTCGATTGAAGATATAAAAACAGGGGGTAGGAAAAGTATGTACACGGAAAAAATCAGCATTTAATCAAGGAAATATTGGTACGAATATGAACCATACAATATTTTTTTGATCCAAGACAATTTGTCTCATTTTAAGAAAATGTACTTAGTTGAAGAAAATCATCTCCATTTAGCTACATTTTCTTGAGACAGAAAAATTTTTTTTGGATAAAGAAAGTAATCTATCGTCCCTATTTGTACCAATATTTTCTTGATTCAATGCTACTCTTTTTTCCGTAATTTGAAAGTTGAAATTTGATACTTAGTAAAACAGGGCTCTGATGTTTTTGCCCATAGATGGGCCAGCCATTGTGCGGATAAACCTGTTTGTGCGAAGCATAATGACAATTAGTGACAACAAGATGGTAAGTATAATGCCTGTTTTTGTCGACGCGAATCGCGTATCTTTCTCGCGGTTTTTTTATGCTCCCGCAACGTAGGCGCAATAGTATAGGATATAGCGAGTTTTTTTATGGCTGCTGACAGCAAAAGCTGTCGGTATGCTGAATAGCATCCCTCATTCGAGCATCTTCGCATCTTCGCATCATCCCAGTTTAATTACCCCTGACCTTCTAGCACCTAGTATAGACGCAGGCATGAGGCATACAATTTAGCTTGTTTACTGAAAAGGCATTGATGACCACGGAATTTTCGGTAATGCCATCTTCGAAGTAAACAATTATTATCTAGGCGTCAGGTTCCGATAGGGGCGCACTTCAAGCACTGCGGGATGAAATCAATACACTGACAAATATCCTGCCACCCTTAGATAAACCGGGTTCCATTAGCAAATATACTCATTGAAACCAATTCAGGCTATAACAGATTATGAGTTCCAATTATTGCTTTCATTTCACACATGCTCAAAATTCAAGTGCTGTTATTTGATGGGATAGTAGAATTGAGTGGAAAGCATTATTTATTATTATTAAGGATAATTCATTATTTGCAATCTGTATTTGATTTAAATGTACCTCATAGAGGGACAAACCAAATCCGGTTCGAATTTTTTTTTTTTGAATGAAAGATAAAAGAATTTTGAACACGCCTACCATGGACGATTTTAGGTAAAGTTTTTATTAGTATTTTTTCATTTAATTAAAGAAAATAGAGAAAACATTTGATTCGACTTTTGAAGGCTTTTTATCAAATATTCAGATTAACCAAATTCCTGTAGAATTTATAAAGCAATAATTTATGAAGGAAGTAAATGGTCTGAAACCTTTTGGAAAGACTTCTTTTTAGTTCAAAAGTAGAATATCATTCGGAGGATATCGACAAAGTTCCATGATTCACCCAAAAAACACAACAATATCAACAAAATTAAAAATGTGTCAAAATCGTGTTCATAACACGATAAAAAATATTTAAAAAATAGTTATCAAATTGCCAAAAATATAAATTATTAGTCATTGTTCGAGCTGGAAAAGGGGCAGGGTATAAAATAACTTCCTTTTCCCAGTTCAAAAAATTATCGTTAAAAATGTTTTTAAATAATGTCGCAAATGAAATTTTCAATGCTAATTCAAAAAAAAAGTTCTTGAATTTCCAAAAATATTAATTATTGGGCATTTTTCGAGCTGGAAGAGGGACAGAGCGTAATAAAACTTCCGTTTTCCAGCTCGAAAAACGAGCACTCTCATTGAAAAAAATTTAATAAACATTTTATAATTTATTATTGAAATGAAATTCATTTAAGATATTATACTTTTAATGTTAATTATAGCAATTTTTAAGTTTTTACTATTCTGATATTTCAAATTAATCAACTCTTAAATATTAAAATTAATCAACATTTAGTGAAATTCATTAACATAATTCAAATCTATTAATATTTAATATGAATGAAATATTTGATCGATTTAAATTTCTTTCAATATAACGTGGCCCTAAAAACATAAAGTTCTATCTGGAATTGTTAATGTCGCTTGATTTTCACCTGTTCTGTATGTGGATTAATAAGAAACAAATGAAAATCAAGGTACTTCTTGAATTCAAGCTAGAACCCTGTGGTTCTACGGTCGCAATAATACATTTCTTCTTATATTGTTTCATTCTAAAATTCAATTTTTAAAAAACTTAAGAAAAACCATTGTTTTAATTATTTTTGTGTTTCTTCAGAAAATACGAATGTTTTTGTACAAAAGTTATAAAAGTAATAATGAATAAAATTTTTTTGATTTTTTGTTGCTGTATGTTTTGACAAAAATAGCACTGTTTTTTGGTCGCCGCCGACTGACATTTTACTTCTGGACTAGAAAAGAGGTTTCGCAAAAGGTTGCAAACCTTATACTCCAAAATTCGAAAAAGTAATCAAAGCTTATAAAATATTCAGATTAAAAAATTTCCTATAGAACTGGTAAAGCAACTATCGAGATTTTGTCCATAAGCAGTCAAAAAGAAGTTTTTATGAATCAAATAAACCTTTTTTGATCTTATATCAAAGCTAGAATACTATAAATTAATAATAACTACTCGTACAAGAATTATTGAACGTTATCCAAAATTCCCTACAAAGTTTAAAAATAAATTACTTATAGTTGAATATGTTAAAAAATGAATTTTGTATGTCAATAAATAGCTGAATAATGTATGTGTTAATTAAGATGTTTAAACCACTATTAATTCTTATCAGATAGCTAAATAGTAGAGCAAGGCGTTATTGCTAAGTAGTTAACAATTGAATACAAGAAGATGAAAGTAATTATTTAAAAAATCATTAATAACAACACCAGTTGTTGTTATCCGAATGTCCTTGAAATATTTGAAATTTGGTTATTTACAGTTGAATATGTTAAAAACAAAGTTTTTATATTAAAACTAGCCACATAGTGAATTTGTCAATTAAGTTTTTTCAAACAATTATAATATTTTATTGGATGACCAAATATAATTACTAGGTCCCATTACATAGTAATTTGCTGTTTATTTTTGAAAAATACCTATATTTATTTCACCAATGATAACTGAAGTGGATTGTTGATAAAATATTTTAAATAACAAACAAAGTATTTATTAACGCCCAATAACCTAACTCGAAAACTCCTTTAGTCCATACATTATTTAGAGCTAGTGGGAATTCAGTGACCAAAGACTGCCAATCCTCACGAAACTATATTCATTCACTTATTTGTTTATAACAAATTTTTAGAAATTTGTAAACTTCTACAGTTCTGCTGGAAAACATTTCTGGATAGCTACTCTGTGGATTCTAGGCATTTCATGAATATGCATATTTAATGAAAAATTATACTAGTCAAATCAAATTCTTCTTTACTTTGATTAAATGTTTATTAAAGTAAAAAAATACTACAAATATTTTTTTAAAATCTGTTCTAGCAGATGTGTGTAAAATTTTACTATCCTTCATTAAACAAAGCCAAATTTAGAAATTACTGGAAAATATAGGATGTGGATTTGTGGAATTCTAAAGAAATTGCTTGTGATGCAGTAAAGGAAAAACAGCATTGATATCAATTTACTCAGTCTATATAAAACAAAGTCGATAAAAAGAGCTTTATTTCTTCGAAGAACGATTCCAGGAATCTAATCAGCCTGAACTCTTTGTTGAACAAGTAAAAGCAAAACCCAGGAAGCTTTTTTTTGTAAATCTGGCAAGCATGATAGAGCAGTAAAATTTGCTATAGCAAACAAGCTTCATAGATAGGAAATCATAAGCTTTTTGCAAGAAATAGGATCTTTTTATATGGAACAGTCATAAACTGTAAAAAGACTTCAAACATTAAACAGACCCTGAAGACAATAAAAGAAAATTATTTTATTTTCATAAAATTATTATTTGTTTGATGATAACGTGTATAAAAGGCACTGTTTCATTTGATCAGTCCTCTTGGTGTAATAATTAAAAAAAAAGCTTATTGATTGAATGCTATATTATAGAATAAAATGTAGAAACATTTTCCTCTTACGGAAGGATATTCTTCGCTTTCTGCTTTTCTTTAATAAACTAATTTCTTCTTCTTTCTACTTGATTCTATTAGCCGATGGAAACAGCCTGGTGGAAATATTTTCACTCAAGCATAAGAGCAAGTTTTCAACTTGTGCCATATTCTACTTAAATTAATTGCTAAAAACTGACACATTACAAAGAAAACAGTTTTCAGTTTTAGTAAAAAAATTGAAAATTTCATTACTGTTCTAACTTTGCTTGGCACTAAAGATTCGGTAATATACTTTCTCTATAGAAAAGTTTTTAATATCTATAATTCACTATTCGTACTGCTTAGTGCAGATAAATATTCAAGAGAGTATTTTTTATGTCTTTTGTGTCATGATGAAAAGACAGCTTCTCATTATTGTTGAGATGTTCATAGACCTATAAAATTTTATTACGGTGGTCGTTGGGTGTAGTCTGAAATAATGCAGCAGAATATAATCCTTATGCTGATGCATGCATATAACGACGCTCTGTAAAATAAACTATGATAGCCTCTGTGAAATTAGTTCTCGGATGTCACTGCGATGACAATTCGTGATTATTAAAATTATTAGGGACAAAATAATTGTGAAATATCATCTGCTAAGACTAAATTATTAAAACTTGACTGAAAACTTGAAAACCAAACTTTCTGGTCTTTCGAGGAGTAGGTTCTTTAAGATCTGAAGCATTTATGTTTCCAGAATTTTAGAGAAACAGGAATAAGAAAACGGCAGAAAGCTCGTTGGAAATTCAAATGCGAAACCTTCCAACAAGTTTATCGCGTCTCACTCCTTGCATTAGCTTAGGGAATCTGTTCTATGGTAAAATTGCACCTCAGGACAAAGACACGCGAACCGTAATCATAATTCTGGCGACGGAAGCATATTTTGAAATTTATTGCGATTAAGAACAAGAGACTTTTCTAGAAGAAAATTCTGAAGGAATAATTTTTTACAGTCATTTCTTTACGAGCTAATTATTTTCACACACACCAGTTTTTTTCTACATGAGATTGAAAAGTAATGATAACGGAAACTAAATCAATACTGTAAGTACTTTTGCTGGTAATAGTAGAAGCCAGGGTCCTCCAGGTCGACTGTAGTTAGATTAACTAACGGCATTTATTTTTAAAAATCATTAATGGTTTGAGTCTCTTCGGCGTGTTTGGGCCTGTCCGTGACCTAGTTTTGAACGTTGCTCTATAAATTGCTGAATATACCACTTTTATCCAAGCCGTGGTTAACACTGAAGAAGTAGGCCGTGGTTTCGCAGACATACAAGGCAAGGGTCCAGATGGAAGGAAATCGCTGTACAAGTGACATTAGATCACAGACAAAATGAAGGGTAAAAAGCGTTTCAGGTAAAAATACTGGGGGTAATCTCGACATGCAAAAAATGAAGATCGGTAAGGGTAAAATGAAAAATTAGTGATATTTTATTTTACCATTGCCGATCTTCATTTTCTTGCATGACGAGATTACCCCAGAATTTTTACCTGAATCACTTTTTACCCTTTGTTTTTTTCTGTGTATGTCTGACGGTCATAAGTATTAAACTGCCTGAAAGTCCGGCACAGCAAAACAAAGCATCAAAATTATTGAAAAATAAAACGATCCTTTTATACGAGAAATTTTGATATTGAATGAAAACTCTTATTGTTTTTTCAAACGTTTCAAAATGTATTTTTTTTTCATCAGAAGGTTCTATTTATTTATGTATTCGAGTAAAGCATAAAAATATTTCTATTTACCTATCCGAATTTGATTAATGTTCGATTCAAACTTTTGTAAAGGGCCAGATAAAATATACCATTTTCATTTCGTTATAAAAAAAAAAAAACAATAATTTTCGAAGATTTTGTGAAAAAGTGGTAAAACATTAGATAGTCCATTTATATTGTTCTTATCTTGACAAATCGTATGTTAACGATACCACACACGCATTTTTGGAAAAAATTGGAATTTTCTATTTTCATAAAAACCGTCGCCCTTTTCTTAATTTGGAAGGTTTTAGAAATTTTCGAATGAATCATGGTATGGTGTTACTGAAATATCGATCTCTCGAAATGACAGTGCGACATGTACTCGTATTCTCAATCCGTTGACTAGATGTATGTTTGATGCACTTTGACATAGAAATCCAATAGAAAAGACATCTGACAATCTCTGAAATGGTTTATATCATATCTCCCTAAAGAATCTTTTTTCACTTTTTCAAAAGTTAAAATAGAATTTTAATATCGAACTTTAGTATGAATTTCTCCTACATTTATTATCATCACTGACAAACATGGACGTGGAATAATAACCTAATATTTGAATAGGCAGAAGTCCAATAAGAATTATTATTGCAGGCTTACATATAAATGTAGCTAAAATGATTAAGAACGTATGGAACTTGGTATATGTGGTCTGTTTGACCCAAAAAAGTTTCAAATGGGTTGCCAACAATTTTTTTAAATCTTCTTTTTTAAATCAGCATTTTCCAATAATTATGAAAATTAGCTTTCTTTAATTTTTTGGGGAGTTTCTCATTATTTTAAAATCAGCAAAAGAAATTTAGGTCTAAACTCAATAAATGGCGATCCTTTTCCTCAAAAAATTATAGTATTTCTAAAAATATATCTATATTTTCAAAATAATTTTTGTTTTCCAAAATATCGAGAAACGGAACAGAAACTTGTTTTAACACTTTGCAAGGAATAGTTTTGCTATTTGATTTTTTGTCTCCATATCACGCATATTTTTTGAAATTTTATCAAAATCTGAAAGAAAAAGTTGAATTATCTAAATCATTTGGTAAAATACCGGATTAAGAAAGAATTTTGCTTCTAAATATCTTTTTTGTGTATTTCAAAGCAATGCGAAGCCCCATCAAAATCAAAAAAGAAAAAGCTAATTAAGCTATGTTACGAAAAACACTCAATATACTTTTCAGGAGACACAGTAGACATTATAAGTCTAGTGGAAATAAAAGAACCTGTCACCTGCGAAATTTCTCACACAACTCCGAAAACTGATTTTATGGTAAAAAAAACGAAATTTGGTAGATTCATGAATATAATAATAATAATTCATAACACCACCATTTTGTATTCGATTACAAAGTTTTTCGTTTCAAAGTTGAAAAACACCTTTTGAACCATAGATTGTTCATTTTATCACAGTAAAAAATCACGAAGCTACAATCGAAAATATTTCGAGGTTTCTAATTTTTCTCCGATTTTTTCAACTTCAAAAACAACTTAATGACATTGCACTGTTTGTAGCTTTTTTTATACTAATTCATATTTTTCACTATTAGAACTGAACAACACGTTAAAATTTCATGTCACAGAAAAAAATTATTAGGTTGCAAAAAATGGCAATAAATTGTTAAAGTTAAAAAAATCGGGAGAAAATGAGCAAGAAATTTGGCAAGAAATTTCCAAAGGAAATTTTCAGAATGTGTTTTTACAAATCAAAAAATACATTTTTCAGATAGTGCAAACATTTCAAAAACCGCAGCATATCCTTTCCGGTTTGTAAAAAAATATTTTCAAACGTTTTTTTCAGTAATTTTGTGCTAAAGCCTAAGACGAGTAGGTGGTTTTTCTAGGAAACGGCTCAATTATGATATACATTCACCTACCAATAAACGTTTTTTTACCATAAAATCAGATTTTGGGCGTGTATAAGAAATTTCCCGGATAGCACAAAAGTTTCCCCGAACCTTCCATTGGAATTTTCTAGGAATGTTTACGGAAACTGTTGTGCTTTCCGATTCGCATATATGACACTTTTTTAGTTCCACTGGACCTACATACAATTTTTTACTATGTTCCCTGAAAAGTAATTTTCAAAAGTAGCATAAGGTGAAGACACCAGTTAGTGACACTGTTAGTTTTCAAGAGTACACGATTTAGCTTTTCACTGTTGTATACGCTTCAATCATGAGTTTTTTTGTAAGTATTAATGAAGTAGTTGTTTTTTAATACTAAAAGCATGATAGAAATATGACTTGGGGTAAAACAGGATGATTTAAAGAATCAGATTGTCACTAACTGGTCGCATGTCACTAACTGCTGTCTTTATCTTAGCGTTATTTTTCAAAATATTATATTTTTTAAAAAAGACCCTTTCTTCAATAAAAAATTTTAACAAATTTTGGTACCCCATCCGAAAACTTTTCCTAGGTCGAAAAGAATACATACAGAAAATTTCGTCTCTTTATAAAAATAATCCTATAAAATCCTTTGCGACAGTTCGATTTCCCCGAAATGTAATATTTTACAATCGGCCTATGCACTATAGGAAATGTATCTTTTGGAGCTTCACAGATGCATTATACATATATACATCCTATTTCCACAGGATTTTACTTTCCATAAAATTTCTGAATAGAATAAGGATGAGATACCTGTTTTGCTGTGCCCGACATTTTATGCTTTCACAGATATGACCTCACTGCAAAAAGATCTTATCAATGCGCCGCAGTATAGTATTTGGAAATAGGAATAAATATATATATATATATGACGATGACGGAACATTCGCGATAATTTTCTACGCCGGCTCATTTTTAAAAGCGCAAAGCCAACGTCATTTGAAATATATAATGCACCAGTTTATATCTCTGGTCCATGCAGGCGTTCTAAAATTCTGAAAAACAGAGTAGTAATGAAACTGTTTACCTGGTTGCATTTCTTCGTAATATCACAAAATGATGCGGATTTCTAAACCGAAAATAAATATTGCATGAATTATAATTACAGTAAAATGGTTGAAGTAGCCTCTACAATTTCCTTCTATATCCTCAAAAATCTTTTCTTACTATAATCAACCTTACTTTTTTCAGGATCTCTCTGAATGAATTCTAATACTTTTTGATAGTTCACATAAACCGTTTCCCCCACAAAAAGTGTGCGTATGCGTGTATGATGTATGTGTGCGCGAACAAAATTCCAACCAAACCACAGTTCTTTATTGGCACACATAGCACAAATGTATTGGAAAACGCAAAATGCTGCCAAAGCCGCATAATGTATTAAACATTGCAAGGTGTTTCTGCATTAAAAATTATAATTTCTAATCGCTTCTTCTTCTTAAAAGCAATTAGGGGAATTAAATATACGTGACGCCATTCGACAGTAAGCTGCAGTTATCATTCTGTTTTTTTCAGTTCACCGAGAACCACTTTACCATTATTGAATAAAAATCATCTTAACGCATTAAATTTATGAAACTTTTTTTATATACTTCGAGCGATATGTTTTTCAGTTCAAGAGAGGTAGACCTGATTCGTGTAAAAACTATTATTAACTCATGGAGAGGGCAAAAAAATTACCCTTTCTTCTTTTCCGATTTGCGACTTTTCAAATTCATTAAGTTTGGATGTATTATGTACAAAAAATGGTTGACTACTGATGTAGTAAATTTCATCGTTCTTATTACTGACATAAGTCTAAAGGAAGCAACTTTAAGTGGTATTTGCAGGACTGGCAGGAAACGAGAAGCGCCAATTTTAAGTCACACAAAAACATTGATACTGGTGTTGCGTCTGATTAATTTGTGTATTCTGTTTGCTATGTTAGATGGGCCCGCGGTTGTCCGCATCAACATATTTGTTCGAAGTATCTCAAAAATAGATGACGTTACCATGGTAAGTTAAAAAGACATGTCCCGAACCATAGACACACGCACACGCATATGCTGGGTGTTCATAATTTTATTATTATTGATCTGTACCAATTTTGTATATTACCGTTTATATCTGTTATAGACCCTTTATCACGACGCTATCTTTGTCTTATCGTATACAGACACTACCTTATCACTCTTTTCTCCATTTTCTCTTTCTCACTTTTTCTCATGATAACACTAACAAATTTATTTGAAAATATTCCAAAAGAATAAGAAAGAATTCTTAAAATTGTTTCGCCTTAAAATTAGATTTAGTCAAATTTGTTTGTATTTAAGCAAAATTGATCTGATTTTTAGTGCAGTTAGGCTAAATTTAAGACTCAGTTCTGAAATTCAGATCTTAAATCTTAGATTTTGTTCAAATCCAGACGATGTTGAATTTAATACAAACCAATTTTAAAGTGTAACAATTGTAAGTATAATTTCTTTACGAAGTAAACAGTGATACTTTTTTACTATATCTTATTATTCAGTTTGTATTATCTTCCATTTTCTGCCATTTTGAATCTTAAAGATTTCTTATCAACAGATCTTCCTTTTATGGTTTGAAAATGTATTATTCAAACACGACTTCTTCAGACTGAACGAACATACACGTATACTTTGTATGTCTCTTGCTCAGCATGATACCATTTTTGCAAAATTTAACGGATATATGTTTTCAATTACCTGATAATTTAAAAAGCGCAAAATTTGCTTCAAAATAAAAGACAGAAAATTGCCATGCTTTCGAATGATTTTTAATCAATGTTTTACGCACTCCTTAATTACAAGCTTGATTAAAAGCTTTTCGTACTGCATAAACTCGCTTTAGAGTTTCCATCTTTTAAAATTATAAAAGCTATGGAATTCAAAAGCTTTCTGAGTTTAAAAATCGAATAACCTGGTCAAAATGTATTTTTACAATAAAAAACAAAACATTACCATAAAGTAGCATAAGTTGAAAATTATTTTTTTTTAAACATTTGTAATTACTTGTAGAATTTTGTAAAAATATTTGAATAATAGCACAAAACTGTTAATTCTTGTAGATTTTGTAAATTATTTTTCTTTCGAATCCTTAAACATTGTAACAAATTACAAAATAATTATAATGTAAACGACAATTGAAGATATGAGAATGCCAACTGTATAAAGTCCATTTTGTTTTTCCACTCTAAACCAGAGAAAAAAAATGTTTTCACCTTCCTGAAGCATTGCAAATATTGGTCACATGCTTCTACAATTTTGATTAAATTGTCTATCTTGTATAATGTAGCATGCAACTAATTTTTTTGTTGGTCCTTATCCAGTTGTAATTCTTATATTTTCATAAATTCGTAAATTCCAGTGCAAACATTTTCCAAAATTTTGGCATGTCAAAAAATACATATATTGTATATATTTAACAGGCCGGAAAAGCTTCTTACTATATTTTCGTGATTTTGTAAAAAGATAGCATTTTTAACGTTTTCACTTCAACTTAGAGTTTTAGGGGAACGAATGCTTCTATAATTTTTTCAAAATTTTATATCTCTTGAAAACTTATCGTAGGAAACTGTTTGTATTAATTCTGTATAATTTCATTTTCGGTCCTTATCGAGTTCTCATTCTCATGTCTTCAACTTTTGCTATTATTTGGACACCTTTACCCAATTTTATGAGTGTGTACAATTTGTTAGAAAAAAATGCACATTCTACATTCTTGTACTTTGTTGTAATTTATTGTATTTTATTATGAAAATACATTTTCAATATTTTAAAGAAGAACGCATCATTTTGTATAAATAAAAAAAGTTTATAATCTTTCATAAGCTGGAGATATCTAAATTGATCAAACGAGTTCAACACAGCTGAAAAATTGAAATTTGCATACCTCTAAGTAAATCTAAATAAAATTCAGTACTTGTTTATATATAAGTAAAATTGAACCTATATTTATTCCTCATTACCTGGATATCAGTATAAACCATTTCCATGTGTTACATTTTTGAGTTTTTTCTGCAAAAAATTGAACACATTCAAAGAATTGCAAATTTACTCTCTACGAAAAATAATTTCATACATCAAACATTGACATTAAAATGGCTTATTTTGAACTGTCTTTTCCATCGACTTTTAAATGTTGTGCCTTTTTGTCAGGACGAGACGATTTATCAAGTATTTTATGCGGTATGGATTTTTCTTGTAATTTCATTATATTCCCTTTTTCATTATAAGAAAAGGAATTCGTACAATTTTTTTTTAACGAGTGAGAACAATATGGCATCATGCTGGGCTCGAATTGCTAGATATATATTACAATAGTATTGCTGATCTTTATTTGTGTGGTAGACATTTCGTTGGAATTTTGCTCAGCGACTCGTGTGTTGATTCCTCGCAGGACGCTTATTAAGCCCTCACGATAAACGAGTAAGCACACAGCCCTACAAATAGACACGCGAACAATGAACACGAATGCTACTCTGTTCTGTTTTTACCAAATTTCGAACGTCTCTTGTTGTCACATATTGTACATGTTATATTTACATATATACATAACCCCGATGACACTGGCGCACTAGCTTTTTTGGTCAGAATGGAATTTTACAGTTATTCATACAATATTTGAACTGATTGGATTTAAAGATGAAACATCTTTACAAAGAAAACTCAAACAAGATAAAAAATTAACATGTTAAAAACAAGAATATTAATTAACCCTTAAATGAAAGTAGCATTAGGAAAATGTTTGAAATGTAAATAAAATGACGAATTTAAACATAATTTAACTGTTCGTAGAATAAAATGTAGATCTTAAATTGAATATTGGAAACTTTGGATACATATATATTCCTTTTTTATTTCCCAGAGCCTTACGCACTGAGATCGAGACTGGTCTTGATCATTTTATTGGACTCTCGTTATACCCTTTACGATCAATTGCTTCAAGCACTTTTATACAAAGGAAATTGAATAGCATTAGTTTTTTTATCGGCTTTTGATTGCAAGATTTCTGTTCTGAGTGAATCTAAACCGATAGGGAAAATGCTATTACTTAAATTATATATTTCATTGAGGTTGTTAAAGTTTAATCGACTTTGAAATATAAAGATCTTGTACTTTGTACTTAGGCTGATTAAAAACGTAATTATCAAGAATTAAATTAATATTCTACGCAATAAGGATAATTAATTTTCTTAATCCCAATGGGGCTGCTTATGTAAGCTCTTTTCAGAATGTGAAGTGGGTGGTCTATCATGCTAATGATCACTGGTAAAATTATAAATTACACGAAGAAATATCTTAAAAAAGCAGAAATATGAAAATCGCTTGAAAAGTTTTCAACTTCTTGCAAGATTTTCATTTTTATTATCAGACCATCCGTATTTGAGGCGGGAAAGTTTTACATTCGTATTTGGTACTGAGTCTCGGAAAGTCTCTAAGCGAAACATTTTTTTTAAATTTTTCGTATTGAGGCTTTATCAATCTTGAACGAATCAATTTTCGCAACGAATGAAATAAATTCTTATTATTCTGTCATTCTTATGTTGTAATGTCTGTCAAATGATTCACGAAGTATTTTCTGTACTAAGAAAGAGTACTTGGTCTTTTATGACAAATAATGATCAATGCTTAAGGATAATATCAAGAGTCTGGTGGAGCAAAATAATGAACGGTCTGCTGTTATAAGCCAATTTATTATTGTGAACGCCTTAGGTCGCACTCTGAACCCTCTTCAAGAGCAAGTACGTAAATCCCTCACGTAAATCTTTATCATCCCTTACCCACACCACGCCAATTATGTTCAACATCCTCGTAGACAGTACAAGTGAAATCAAGAGAAAATGGTCCTTTTTGTTTCCCCCTCAAAATAAGAAAATAATCTACTTCGTTATAGCCAATTCATTATTGTTTAAGATGTAAATTTTATCACTTGGACCCTCATTTTATTTGTTTTTCTAGTTTTAAATATCGATTAACGGATTACGATATGTGTAGAATTATAATAGGTTTTGTGGCTTCCCATAAAGCTTAAATGTATGATTTTATAATTTGTAAATCGACCGTGATTATATAATATTTACCATTGAATTTGGAATATTACGTGAAATTGATACATTTCCTTTCATTATGGAGAGGATTAGCGAAATATTGCAGATAGTTCAGTTTGATTTTGCTTATATTTTACTGATACTAAAAGAGCATACACAATAAAGGCAAAACAACCACAGGTTTGAAATGAATCAAATTATTTAGTGCATCCAAAGCCAAATAGCTTAACCCGTAACATACACATTCCAATTCATATGGTCTCCACTTTTGGCTGTAATACGAATTGAGCAAATATCGCTCGATATCCATTCCACCTCGTTCAATAACTTCTATTTTTTATCCCCGATAAGATTATTTTCTATGAAATAAAAATTTTATTTCTGCAGGTTTTACTACGAAATTCGCGAATTTTTCCAGAAAGAGTCGCTCATAGGATTTCATTATTAATGACACCATTTCTCCTTCAATGCTGTAACAATAAACTGAGTTTAACTTTTCTTCACAACCATCATGATGAGAAAAAATTTAATTTTAGCGGATGATCAAATTATTATTAAAAATATAAATTGTGAGAATTTACATACCAGAAATGGTTATACGTATTATACAAAAATTTAACGCAGTATAAATTAATTGATTTGATCATCCTCTTGATTCCATCTTATCATTGATAAACCGTCGAAAACATTATTTTTCCGTTGCCTTTTAGCTATCGCTCTATCATCGTCACATGGCCTTTCCCTGATTTCCTTCTTCCATACTCGCCACTGCATCGAAAATAAGGTTGGAAAATGAGGGCATTCCAAAGAAAGAAGTTCGTGACGTCGAGTTATAGAGACCCATTTTCAATACATGCGCACCCAATCATTCATCATCGATCCTGATCTAATAGCCCGGAAAGAGAAAAAGAGAAAAAAATAGAATAAAGAAAAGAGTGCCGAAATTCAAGTCCAATGACGCTCCCCACCTAGATCT
Organism: Andricus curvator; assembly: GCA_932195095.1. Classification (NCBI taxonomy): domain Eukaryota; kingdom Metazoa; phylum Arthropoda; class Insecta; order Hymenoptera; family Cynipidae; genus Andricus; species Andricus curvator. The sequence continues at coordinate 35,885 of CAKNYM010032129.1, forward strand.
CTTAATAATTACATTCTTTTATTCTGTTCCGGCGACGTGATTAGATGGCCCAACAAAAGTAGACATCAACATCTTTCTCCGCTCAATCAGCAAAATAGACGATTATAAAATGGTGAGTGCAACAAAAAGAAAATCAGCAAGGCATCCGTATACCCACACAATGTATATTCCATAACGTCACGTGTATATGGATACTTAAAAATTGCACTTCTTTGTATACTGTACTTGTATACCACATATTGTAACGTAAATGTACGCCGCGCTATTCAACAGTGGATGTGTGCTACATATCGTTGACTTTTCGATGTCAGTATTCTCCTGTGTATCTAACAAGTATAAATACATTGTTTGGTCGATTCTGAGTGATTTATTGATTGTTTATTATTAATGATACATGACGTGTAGTCTACAATACACGATCTCGCGTATTTTCTATTCAAAGTTTTGCCTAAAAAGTCAAAGCAACCCTGGTGCTATAGTCAGCACTATGATTTTTTTTGTTTTGGTCCGTTTCATTTCAATACTCTCTAGAATGGAAATTGATGATCCTATATCTCTCTTATTTCGCATTAGCCTAATATTTTGAGTCAGGACATTTTGCAAAATGACAAAAGTCACAAAACTACGGTTTACGGAACGGTAATTGAAAGAGAATTTTGGTAAGCGTACCATATCTGGGGCGATTAATTTTTAATGGGGATTCCGATAGAATTTCTCGCGAAAGAAATGAATCTGAAATTTTTAATCGATATGCAAGTTCCCGGAATAACGATTTCTTTACATTAAAATTGTTAATTTTTTATAAATAAAACCAATTTTTAGTGCGAGGGGAACTGTGACAGAATGAAAACTAATCCCTGGAGGCTAACTGAAAAGGGCGGTGTGGGTTTGGCACAATTAACATTAATATCTGTAGGGGTTGGGTAACAGTAAACTAGGAAGCGGGTGTGAAAAATTATCAATATATCTGGAAAGAGGAAAAAATTATCACTGATCGCTTAAAGGGGTGGTACTTGGAAAGGAAGAGTGGTGTGTAATAAGTATCAATAATTACTTGGTGATGGACGTTAATAAAAAATTATTTTAAAATCTAATCAAAATATCGATTTAAAAGTTTCAGATTCTTTGTTCTCATCAGGAAACCAAATTTTATCGGAATCCGCACTAAAAATTTGTCGCCCCGGATATTGTACTTTCCCCATAAAAGTTAAATAACTCTAAAATACATCTCTAAATCAGGTGTAGGTTTCAAATAATCTTTAAGTACGTTCACGATTTTTTTGCAGTCACGTTTGAAAATTTACTTATGCTGGTGAAATTTCATATTCATTCTTGAATTGTGCACTTTGATTTGTGCAAAAAACAGCTTATTTGTAGCAAATGAAAAGCTCCCAAGTTATCACCTCTGTGACAAGGAAAGTCAAAAAGTCCTTTCAACTTTTAATTTCATTTAGTTTTTTGGCACAGATTTCAAGGCCAATAAAGAACCCTTCGTATGTTTGCATGTTTCGGTCCCACCCATCGATCACTCGATCATTGAATCACTTTTACTTCCTCAATAAGAAGTATTCATGTTTTCAATTTTTTAAATCGAAAATAAAGAAAATTAGAAGACATAATTGTTCCTTCAGTGAGAGGTAACGGTCTAATCTGATAATGAGTAGTTCTCAGTGTTGTAAATGCACGCATAACGATGTTGTGTTCGTGATCGTGAGTTTCGATTTTCTCGTTTAGATATTTGTTGATACTGATATCTTAATAAAAAAAGATTGGATTAAACGGGCAGAATAATGTACTGTTTGCCGAAGATTCAATGTGATGCACTGCAATCTCATTTTGAGAGAAAGAATTTACGCACATGAAATGATTTGGCTCTTTCTATTGTTAGAAATATAAAAATTATCGACGTTATTATTGTAAGTCTTTATGTATATGTTTTCTTTGGAATACAGCAGCAAATACAGAAAACTGAATACCAAATATGACCTTAATTAGATATTCCACTTTTTATTTTTCTATTAATAAACATTTTCGAACTAGGAATTCAGTACAAAGGTGAAAGACTGATAGGTTTCTTCAAGATTTATAAATATGAATGTAATTCTGATGATTATAGTTTTATTCCACATAAATTGATGAAACCCATATTTTTCCACCCCAAGAATATCAAAGTCTCGCCAGCTCGCCCGCACGCTGACTTATTCGTGATCTGCGACTTCTTCTTTTCATTCTCTCACACACTCTCTTTACTTCTCTCGCACAAATTCATCATTTTACTCAATTCATTCACCGTCACGTCTAATTCTCTTAGGCACCGAATCGCCACATTGGACTTTATATACACGCCTATTATGTATGCGTTCCAAAGCCTCCGGCCTTTCCTCTGTTTCATCAGCCATTCATTCATCACGTTCTTCACCGTATGATCCATATAATTCACGCATTCTCATCAGCTTGATCGCAATTTACTGCTATCGCCACAAATTTAGTGTTGTGTGATGGTTCCGAAAATGCGTTACAATTTTTCATCCAAGGACGCTTTATCAGCTGACCTCTAGGTTCAAGGTGCATTGAAGAGATAAGGATTGGGGTAGAAAAGTACAGTAGGATTGCCTCTAAGCAGTCGGAATTGGATAGAATTTTTTAATATTTACAAAAAATTTGGTAACTTTAAGAAAGCAGGGCGTAAAACCATTTCCCAGGCAGGAATTGAACTTTTTAAAAGATTCCATCATTTTACGTATTTCGCAGAATGACCAGGAGCGAAAAGGAAGATGATATGGGTTTCGTTATCAGTCTATTTCCTGTCATTCATTCGCGTTTCTATGAGATGGAGAAATGGGAACACGACGAATCGAGTCTGTCAAAAGAGAGTGCGAGAGAGAAGGAAAATGTTGCGATAGTATGAAGACGTTGACACGCGACTCGATGAATGCACGTTGTTGACTGGGTTTGCATACATCGGATATCACCGACAACCCGAGTCGAAATAGAAAAGTAGGTCTTTCGCGACAGGATACTGCAGCTAGCGATTTTTAATGTTGACTAGAACCTTATTTTTCAAACTTCAAAATAATCAGATATTTCAGCACGCTTTCAAAGTTGGTTCTATTTGTCCACTATCTCACTTAAGACCCTCTATCTGTCCAATTTCCTATTCAGATAAACATCCCCACCCTTTTCATGTCACTCTCTCAAATCTTCCTTAAAAAATGCAATACTTTCTCAATTTATTATTAAAAAACGGTATACGTCGGATTTGATACTTACTCAGGCCATGTATAAAGTTTTGTGTAAATATAAACAATTAAAAATGTAGTTATTCGTTATCGATATTATTTTTTTTTATTCAACAGCTCTTGCTCTGAAAATAATTATAATAATTATAAGTTTCTGACATACATTCTGAACAATAGCGACAGTCAGACTGAAAAAAAGTAATGATTCCAGAAATAGAAACGCTCGATGAAAACCCATACAGAAGCTATATAAGCGTGCCCTGGTATGAATAACACACTAGGATCGTTCAGAAAATCGATTTTGATTTTTTTTTTGAGTGCGACATTTTTTATTGGTCCAAAAAAATTATCCTGAAAATGAGAATCGGTGTGAAGCCTTAGTGAATTCGCAATCCTAATTGGCCATTTCCAATAGCGACCAATTCAAGACGATTTCAAATTTAATGTTTTATTTATTTATTAGCCATCTATTTCACGGTTATGCCTTCTATTTGTTCAAAATGGAAATGTATAACAGAGTCTGACACTGTGGTACATAATTTGTTTTACTCACTCGCTGATTTAAAATATTTCAAATTTTGTGTGAAATACGGTAGCATAACATCAAAAATTTCGAAATTCAGAAGACGATCTTACAATGCGCTTTCTTAAAAAAATCTGATTCACTAAAGCAATCGTTCAGTGGTTTCTTTTTTCCTGGGCAGTCCATATTTTTGAACCGATTTTGTAGTTTTATTTTCCTCCAAAAATTATGAGCATTGCATTTTTTAGAGAATTGTCGTTTGCGATTTTTCACAATCAAAACTCCACTCACATATATTAGTTGTAGAAAAACTGTGTAAATTAATAATTATCACAATTGAGTTATTCAAAAAATAATTAAAGAATACATTTTTTCTATTGCAATCAGTTCTGGTTCGAAAAATGAATCTCGTTATGCAAAAACCACAAAAATTAATAATTTGTTTATAAAAATATTATTAAAATAATAAAAAGCATACAGGTTCAAGAAAATAATATTTTTTATGAAAAAATGCCACAATTAGGAATTGGTTTATAAATCATTTTTATAATTGCCAAGTTAAATATTAGTATAATTATCTATGTATACTGAGTAAAGTTGTAATAATTCTAGACAATATTGCTGAAATGGCCAATTTTTTCATTTTATTTATATATTATTCTAAAAGGAATGAACTTTTGTTAATAGATAATAACCTCTTTAAATCCGAATTAGAGAAAAGCTGTCACTGATGTGCTTTATTAAAAAATTTGATCAATTATTTCTATTTTCCTATCTCTTACAAATATAGTTTTCCAGTGCAGTTTTAATAAAAAATTACTAATAATTATTCGAAATGTTGAAATAAGTATATTAGTGAAATTTTTTTACGAATTCAGATTAAAAGAGATGGAGAATGATATAATTTTCAGGATATTATTTTTTTCTTACCATTAAAAAAGGTTTGGTGTGCATTTAAAAAAATCGGAAATTGATTTCTTAATATGCTTAGCCCACCATATAACACACAAATAAATGAATATATTTTTTTCTCTTTCATATTACTTGATCCCTCTCCTTTTTACCACATTTCCTTCTGTCTGAAACGAATACATATCCGTATGCCTTTGATGGAATGAGCTTACAAATATAATCCAACGTATGTGTGTCAGGAATGTGCTGTTTTGTATATTCTGTATAGTACATGAAGTGTATAATTTGTATGTGTGTCTGTAACAACTACATTTTTGTTTTTATTTTTTGCGACTACGATATATCTATATATATATTATATCGGTTTTTATTCGGTGTTCAGCTTGCATTCTTTATGTTTATATATTTTTTAAAAAGATAATCCCAAACTAATGTTCAAATTGAGAATTCCAATGTTGTGGTTGAAGTGTCATTTACCATTTTACAGGTACATTTCCGAAGCATTTATATATCGATAAGAAACAGGTTTGATTAAATATGCTTTTCAGATTTTTATATTTATTATATATTACACATGCGTTTTCCCAAATTGTAAGGCTAAGAGAGTCAGAGTTTAGGTAGTTACAGAGTTAAACAGACCAAGCCTTTTAAATCTTTAAGTTTCCATCTCAATGATACTTAAAACATTAAGGATTTCTTAGGAATTAACGGAAATTGAAAGCATTCTATACGCTGAAGTAATTTACTTCTGAAAGTATTTATTTGTAAAGAGCTTTTGAAATTTGAATGCACACGGATATGAAAGTATTTCAAGTATGAAAGGTTTGAAGTATGAACTCTACTCACATTAGAGCATTTGAATCTGAAGGATTTGCAAACATTAAAGAAGAAAGTTTTCAATCCTAAAACCAATTAGGCTTTTTTATTTTGAGATTTATTTGCAAAAAAAATCAGTTTTTCCTAAAAAACTACAATACGCAGGGAAGAAAATTCGCCTTAGGTTAGCGGTAGAGTAAAACTACTTGAAGTTGAACAGTACGTCATTTTTTTCAACGTGTACAAAGGGTCACGAACTTAAGAAAGAAACTGCGTATCCGAACAGCCAAGTTCATACTCGTTTCCGTCACATGCCAAGTTCCGACCTCTTGTTTCTTTCCCCCAAGCACTACACTTCTTCACCCTATAAAATCTGAAACTCTTTTGTCGTTAAAAGGAGGTGGTACATAAATGGAAAAAACTCTCAATTCACTCGTTAATGTATTAAATGTAATGGCGCAATTCTTATTGCTTAGAAAGAAATGAGAGAAAAGACGTTGGAAAGTGATAATTAACGCGGCCGCGGTTATGCTAGTTACATTCTAAGAGAACATTTATCACGAAGTTAAGACCTTCAGAATGTTCCAGAGGATAAATTGAGGGCCCGGGTCAAAGAACTGCTTATAACTTTCAGGTGCTTAAAGTGGAGAGACCTCTGACCGCTTGAATCTAGGCGACGTTCAGCCCCCCCCCCCCCCACACACTTTAGGCGCCAGAAAGTTATAATCGGTTCTTTCATCCGGGCCCTCAATTATTCTAAGTACACTGGAACCTGGATTGAATTACGGTTTCGGGAATTGCTTGCAGTGGCCTTGTTACTATTACCAGGGCTTCCTAACGTAAACAGGCAGGGCCGCTGGAACGAATTCTGTTGGATTTGAAGGCATGACGCAACCTGATGCAGCTAACGCGCGTAGAGCGCGACCCTCCTGCTGTTTGTCACCTATGGCTGAACAAAGTCTCCCCTCTCGGCTTCGCGGCTCACTCATCAGGAAACCGCCGCGGCATCAATTCTCGGAATATAGTAAATCCGAGGTAACTAATTCCAGGTTCCAGTGTGAAAGAGAGTGAGCTTACCTTATGGATATAAGGAATAATTAATCAAATTGTTGATATTTAAATGAGTATTATCTGGAAAGTTCAATATTCGGTGAAGTGACAAGTTCCATTAATGAAGAACAATATTCAATCTTTATTATTTCTTTTTTATTGTATTCTGAAATTAGATATTTCAGCTTTGAAATATATATCTAGGTATTACAGACTCTTGATATACGAGACCAGTCTCTACTTCAGGGGTACAATGCAAAAGGTATCTGATATAAAAAAAAACCACATATTTCAAGTCCGACAGTTCCCAAGGGAAACGATTTATTTAAAGGAAGTTATTTATGAAGCATTAAGGAAGTTCCACATTCAAGTGGTGATGAGCGATGAATGAATCCAACGGTCCAATCCGACTAATGGAAAGCGAAAACCATTTTAGATAACTTCAGTTTTGAATAATCTATGTCAAATCTGAACACTTACGTCTCGAGCAAGATTCTCTTATAAAATAAAATGTTTCATTTATTAATTAAATATATGATTTAAACTGGTACTTAAAAAAAAGCTAAACTATAAAATTGAAAATAATAATTATTCAACATAGATGACGGGGAGAGAAGTTAACACCACACTCCTCATATTAGATTATAGCTGTTAAAAAGAGACACAAAACCTAATGTATCAGTCAGATACACTCAAGGTATTAAAAATCTCGCTCAAATTGTTGCAAAAGCAATACATTTTCTGTACAGATTCCCTTTTAACATTAGAAAACTTTATGAACCGAGTGCCAAACATTTTCTGAATATTTTTTTTCAAGATAAATGGTGCCAATTTTTTTTTAGAAAAGCTGTCTTTTTTTAACTAATCAAGATAGTATTTATTCTATTTAATTCTTATTCCCTCATTCTGGCGAGGGATTTCACACTGCTTTGAAATCGTTAGGCAAATTTGAAACAAAAGTTAAAAGTTAACAAAATAGTGGCGATTTTTTTTTAATACAAAAATTTCATTTTTTTTTCAAAAAAAAAGTAAGATCTACAAAAAGTTACTGTATCACTTTTCGATATTTTGCAATAGAATACTGAAATTAAAAAAAATTTCATTATACAAGAAAAGAATTTCCGAATGGTAAATTAAAAAATATACAATGCAGCTATTTCGAAAACAGTGCGAAGTATCTAAAAGTGGTAAAATCATTTCTTGTAGAACGTTTAAAGATAACCAACTCTGCTTCTTTAACTTGCTTTTTTTTGCGTTTTTTCTTTGTTGCAAAAAATTGCAATTTTTTATTTTCAGATACATTTTTGCCATTTTTTAATGACCAATTCCATTTCAAATAAGGTGGAGAGGTACAGCTTAGGGTATCAGAATTATTGAGTATATTTGGATATATCATTATATGGTGAAAAAAAAGCAACACGTATCTCACAGTCTGACAACAACAATTTTTGTATTTTTTACAATCATTCGAATATTACCTGCGCATTCTCAAAAATTGACAGACATTTTTTGCGAAACGCAGTATTTTCCGAACGAGCGTATTTTTTCAGGATGTTCTTTTTTTACTCGACGTGGGAATTCCTGCTCATTTAACTGATTCCTAAAAAATTAAAAAAATCGAAAAATGGTGGCTGTTTTCTAAAATTCTTAAAACTGAATTTTCTCAAAAACCCAACGTTTTAAACATTTTATTTTTTTATAGAAATATATGATAATATTTACAACATATCTCCTAAGTTTCGTCCTTGGTAAACCACTGTCACATGGATTTCTTCTCTTGAAAAACCGAATTTTCTCCTTCTCTTTTGAAAGAAAAATGGTTTAGCCAGAATAAAAGTGATAGAGCGTCTTTTTATATTTTAAACCTTTTTTATTTTAAACTATGAACTGCTATCATATTTTGCATTGTTTTCAAGAAAAATGAGATTTTTAATAGCTGAATAGAAAAAAAAAATTTTCTCAGAAACGCGTAGTGCGATTCTTTCTTGGCTTAAAATAACCGGTGGGCATCCCCAAAACACGTACAAAAGAGAAACTGGATGTGCAAGTACTTTTGGGTTGAACTTATTCGAAGCTATCCGTGAGGGTTTTCCTGAAAATCTTCTCTTAATGTTTTCAAAACTCGATGAAAAAATAAAGAAGATATTCTGAAAAGCCCTACCTTTTTTTCAATACAATTTCTATTCTATTAAACAATGTAAGATGTTACAAAATAGCAAGAGGTATTTTTGTAAAACTTCTATTGATGTGTAAATCTTATATATGGACATTTTCTACCTTTCGTTGTCTCTGAGAAAAATGCGAGAATTCGGTTTTTCAAAAATAATTTTTTAATATGTAAAGCAATAGTTTATCAAAAACGAAACTATAGAGATATATAGTACATATTAACATCCATTTCTAAAAATAAAATGTTTAAAATTAGGGTTTTTGAAGAAATAAACTTTCATGAATTTTTGAAAAACAGCCGCCATTTTAAAATAAAAAATTTTTTGTATTTTTTTCTAGAGCAATTGAAAGAGCAGGAATTCTCACGTCGAATGAAAAAGAAAAATCCCGAATACCTACGCTCGCTCAAAAAATACTGCATTTAAAAAAATATATCTGTCCATTTTTGAGAATTCCCAGGTAATATTTGGATGATTGTAAAAAATCCACAAACAATTTTGTAGTCAATCCGTGTAATTCATATCCCTTGCTTTTCGCCTCAGAATGGTATTTCCAAATACCAAATCGTTCTGATACCACGACCTAGACTTTCCTTGAAATTTTGACGGATTTGAAATTGAAATTTTCGAAAGAATGTTTAATCTCTCTTCAGAATTAAAAAATATATCTTAAATATTCTAATTAAGTGAAAAATACTGCTTTACAGGCAAATTTGGCAGTGTTAATGAAAAAATGTTGTTAAATATTTTGGCACCCTTTTTTAAAAAGTTTTTAAATGACAAAAGGAACCTTTAAATTCCATGCTCTAATAAATATTTGAGCAATACTCTGGAGCACCTCTTGCACTATGTTATATACAATAACAGAAACACTTTTGTATAAGTTGTTCAAAACAGAAAGTAAAATTAACGAAGCAGCTTAAGTATACAGGGGAAATAATGTTGAAAATTCGTATTTTTATAAATGATAATTCATAGAAAAATATATGAGATACATAATACTGAGAAGTAACACAAATTTAGATATTAAAAGCTGTAATAGCTACTCTTGTTATAAACTGTCAGCGTTATACATGATATCATTATTTAAATGAACAATTTTCTGCGCTGACGTCGAAGTTTTTTTTCCATGGAACGCAGGCGCGTCACACGTAATGCAATATCAATATCGATAGCGCGTATTGTATCACGTACGTAAAATGATTGGGTGAAAATAGCTGAGCAAATTGTTGAACAAACATTTAAAAAATTGTGAAAAAGATATTTTTATTTTTTATTTATTAATTTTTCAAAAATATAGGTATAATCCTAAAATTGCATTAGGGTTTTATCCCTCATATGTTATTGCACAACATAAATAAAGTTGAAAACAAGTGTTTGTTGAAAATCTAAAAACTATTGAACCCTGTATACGAGCACCAAGTTGACACTAACCTTTATTTGTTGTATAGAAATATATAATCGTTATGTAACATTTCGTTAATTTTATGAAACTGTATGTAATGTGGTGAAGATCCGATTATACTGACAAAAAGGCTCAAAAAGCGAGTGCGAGGCTTGATAAAACATTAAACAAATAATAGGAAAGAAGATGCAGCCCACCAGAACTCTCAACGAGCTGCGATCGAAACAGTGAGCCAAAATGCATGTTCACCACGTAAAATGTAGACCTCCCAAGTAATTTTGCCTTTGTTGCTTTTCGTAGCTTTGCCGCTCGGTGTTGCTTTCGCATGGATTTTTCTCGTCAGCTTTCAGCGTCATTCCTTTGCCCCTGTAAAGCTTCAGTAGATTCTGTTGAAAAATTGCTCGAAACCACTCCTACTAAATTATAAGCTTAAAGTTATACAAAACTATATATTTTACGCTGAACAAATATTGTACTCATTTGTCTGAATTCATTATTATTGTATATTTGATCAAATAAAGAAGAAATAATATTTTAACTCTTATGGAATCGATAGTAATTAGTACAATATTTTTTCAATTATACGATTCTTTATTATACCTTCTCAATTTATAGAAATATTAGTGTAAGAATCTTTAAATTTTTGAACTAGCAACTGATAAAAAAGTGTAAAAAGGATAAAGAGTCTTTGAGTGGAATTTCTTAAGCTAATAAGAACAATTACTTTTTTTAGCATGATAGTCCACTAGAAAATAATTAACCATTTTCTTGTGATACATATTTCAGCAAAATTCTTACGAAAGTCTGCCAAGAAATCTTGAATATTTCTATTTTGTCGCTCTTTTTATTTTGGATAGAATTTGAATAATTTGTTGAACTACAATTTTGTAATAGTTAATATTATTATAGAGACAAACATGTTTAATTCTGGTATATCCTAAGGTGCTATTTGCATGGCAATCTTTTGATTTAAATACAAATGAAAAATTAGTCTGAAGATTTTTACTGAAATGAAGGAAGTTTTCATGATGTTTTAATGGCATGTTTAAAAAATAAATTAATAAACGTACTTCCAAAAGAAAACACATTTTATTTATTTTCTATGGCGACAATAGACCTGCTGAGAAAGAAAAGATAGTCAATAGCCAAGTACAATATTATTTTAGGATACCTCAACATTGGTCAATCTTTGCGAAGTCATTTACTAAACAGTTGTTTTTGCTCGCAGGAATATTCAGTTCAACTTACATTTCGAGAACAGTGGTTAGATGAAAGACTTAAATTCAATGATTTTGGAGGTGAATATCTTTGAAACTATCTACCTTGCTGACGAAAAATATTTGTAGTTCTACTAAAATAATCTTCTATGAAATTATAGGAAGACTCAAGTATCTTACTTTGACGGAAGCAAACAAAATTTGGATGCCTGATCTGTTCTTTTCCAACGAAAAGGAAGGTCATTTGCACAATATCATTATGCCAAACGTATACATACGAATTTTTCCTGAAGGATCGGTTCTTTACAGTATAAGGTACACTTCTTTATTTTGTTAACAAAAACTCAATCTATGACATAGAATTTTATTAATACTTTTGTTGTTTCAGAATTTCACTCACATTATCATGTCCAATGAATTTAAAATTGTATCCACTGGATAGGCAAATCTGTTCACTTCGCATGGCGAGTTGTGAGTATAATCATTTTATCTTACTCCACAGTTTCTCTAAAGAATTCTATCTATGTAACACAATTTTTAAATTTATATTATAGATGGATGGACGACTGATGATTTAGTTTTTCTATGGAAAGAAGGTGATCCTGTTCAGGTCGTTAAAAATCTACACCTACCTAGGTTTACTTTGGAAAAATTTCTAACGGATTACTGCAATAGTAAAACAAATACTGGTAAGAGTATTTCCTCTTAAGAACTATTTATTTTTTTTCAACAATTGAGCGGTTGGATGCAATAACAGCCTACTTAGCTTTTCAGAAGTCACTTGTTTTTCATTTGTCCTAAATGAAGTTAGATGTAAAACAAATGAAAAAAATGACTTTTAAAAATACAAGTAGACTGGTAGGTTGTTATTGCACCCAATCGCTCAATTGTTTTACAATAATTATAAACACCATGAGATGTGCTTATGCACAATTTAACTGATCGTGATTTAATAGAATTTCTTAATCAAATGTTTCTCTTTTAGGCGAATACAGTTGTTTAAAAGTTGACTTATACTTTAAACGAGAGTTCAGTTACTATCTTATTCAAATTTATATTCCCTGCTGTATGTTAGTCATCGTCTCCTGGGTGTCATTTTGGCTCGACCAAAGTGCCGTGCCGGCAAGAGTGTCACTTGGTAAGATAATCGAGCAATCTTATAAAGACATAAAACACAAAGAAAACTCATAAAAGTGTTTCAGTTGTTATATTTTACACTGCCTAATTCGACAGAATAATATACACATTTTGATTCTTATATTTCGTTAATTACTTTACTTAATAGTTATAAAACATCCGCAGTTTATACAGGGGTTAATTATCTGATTTAAAGGTATGGTAAATAAGGATGCATCTACCTTGATAAGTTTTCTGTAGTGTTTTGTAAGTTCAAAGCTCTGTTCTTTGTTTTCATTAGTACACAGCTCAATTTTGAATTTTCTGCCCAGGAGTGACTACTCTGCTGACAATGGCAACACAGACATCTGGAATTAACGCTTCACTCCCACCGGTATCGTACACAAAGGCAATCGACATTTGGACAGGTGTATGTCTAACTTTTGTATTTGGGGCTCTATTAGAGTTTGCATTAGTCAACTATGCTTCTCGCAGTGATATGCACCGCGAGAATATGAAAAAACAATATCGAGAAATGGAACATTCTGCTTCGGTGGATCCTACCACCGAACTCCTAGAGGCAGATGGACCTACCAACTTTGCCATGGTCAGCCTTGATCTTGTAAATTTTCTCTGAGTATACCTTATCCATTTTTATCTATAACAAAGAAGTACAGTTGAGCCTTGAATCTCATGTATGAATTAAAAATAACATTTCATTCAAAAGATACATACAATTTTATAATAATTAATTAAACTATTCTAGAATTGGAACAATTCTAGAGTGATTTGTAGATTCTTGATCAGCAAGCAAGGTCTTTCAACTGTGCTTCTTTTTACTTATAATGAAATAGTATCATTAGCATCATTAGCAAGATGTTTTAGATGAAAATTCATGTAAATCAGTGTTGGGTAGTATTTTCTAGTAAAAACTGATGCATTTTCGATTAAAGTAAGTTCTGAAATCAATAATTTTAGTAGAACTTAATTACTTACATGAAATAGACGTATCATATTTTTAAAAACCTAGAAGCCCCAAAAGATTCTTCAAATTCATACTAGTGATCAGAAAAATCAATTTTCTATCTCCTTAAGATGTAGAAATTTCTTTTTGCACTTGAACCTTTTAAAAAATCTCCTGAGAGATATCTGTGACTAAAAGGTTACAAATAATTGACTTTATAAACTGCAAATAAGTAAGGCACCAGCAAGGATTTACACTGATTATCGGTTATTTGAATTAGTAAGTGAAGTTAGTCTTTTTTTTAATCTTCCTAACACTGTTCAAATTGTGAATTATATCAAAGGAAATATTACGATTTAGTGAAATTTTTAATTGCCTAACTAATTTGTTTAGTTGGAAGTAGTCAATATTTAAAACGAAAATTTGAAACATCATTATTAGAAATGTTCAAGATCATTCATCTAAAACATCTTGTATATTTTACTCTCTAATATCTGAATCACTGACATTTTACTCAAAGTGAAATTGCATTAAGTTTCAATAGAATTGGTGAGGATGATTATCTCAAAATTCACGAAACATTCATCATTGTAAAATTTCTGTACAAACTATTGCCTTATTTCTCATTAGTATACAATTAAAGGATGTCACTGACGAGTAAACATACGGTACTGCCACTATCCGGTTTTAATTAAATTTTCTACATTTGTAGAGCTATAAAAAATAATCGTCACGGATTTGTTTATTTTTGCAATGGTGCAACTTTAATAGTAAAAACTATCTCTCGAGATTGAAATTCTGATATTAACGAGACACTATATTGAATCCGTCATTTTAAGTTCTGTAATTCTGACCTCAGATTGAAATTCAGCGACCTCAACACCCCCTTAAAACTATTTTACTTTTTGAATCACAAATGATTCAATCTGACACATAACAATCACCTCTTAATGGTGAAGGGTGGGTTCCACACGTTGTGGAATCAATAGAATAGATAGGATAGAATAAAATCAATTGTAATTTGACAGGTAATATGCTTTTAAGGAGTGTTTGAGGTCACTGAATCTAAATCTGAGGTCAGAATTGCAAAGTTCAAAATGGCGCATAAAATATAGCGTATTGGTAATATCAGAATTTCACCCTTGAGGGAATTAAACCATAGCAAAATAAAATATTTATCGATTATTTTTCATAACACTACAAATTTTCAATGCTTTATTACAATTGCAGAGTGACAGTTCCGAAAGTTTATTGTAAGTATTAATTCTGACATTTCACAGAAAAGTAATGGAAGTTCACTCTAACTAAAAATCCTTCAAACATTGAAGAGAGAAGGTGAATAATACTGCGCGTGGCCCATTTTTGATAAATGAAATTATTATGAGAATTTCAAGCATATAAATTGACAAAATGGTTTCTAGTATATAGATTGCTATCAATCCCCAATCAGAATTAACGCGTAAATCAACATGATATTGTAAGATATCCTATTTACCTTTCAAGATATTCTTCGGACATCCTGAAGTTATCGGTAGTATATTTGCAGGATATTTTTACAAAAGGAACATTTTAATATTCCTAGAACATCCATGTAATATCCTGGAATGTTTCAGGTCGTTTCTAAAATATTCGTATATTCCATGTGAAAAATTGAAAATTTTTTACATCTTACGTGGGGTACTTGAATATCACAGACATCTTCTAGAACATCGTATGAATATCCCAGCTTTACAGAAAATTTCGTAGTTCTAGAGCTATCACACAAAATATCCTGAAAATATCTCTAGGATCTTTACTGAATATCTGGTGACGTAAATGAGATATCCTGTTGCTGGACATTAGGGTGCCCAATAAAATTTAAATTTTTTGATTTTGCAAACGCGAAAAATCGAAATTAAATTTCCTCCTTTTAGTAAAATAGTATAGTCATAATTTGTTTTTTGGTTTTAATTCTTCAGATGTATTTTGGGTTTGAACATAAGTTTTCTTGGTTTGCGATTTTTAAAAATTTTGTTATTAAAGGCTAAATAATTTTTCACTCCTAGAAAATATTTTTTATTTATTGAGAAGTTAGCTTTAAATTATATGAAACCAATACAAATTTGTTGAAGATATTATCGGGCTTAGAATGCGAAAATTTGTTATTTCATCACAATACAATTAATGTTCTGAAATGGCGACTAAACATTTTTCCCCTGAAAGAATATGAACAGAATTTCTTCTAAAATACGAAGAAAATATTCTTCCTAATTTATAAATTAAAGATATTTATGCCGGTTGACAAAAAAAAATTAATGGAAAAAATTCACTCCCATTCTACTGAAATTAATGGATTTTTTTTCAATTGATTTGAATTTTATTCGAATTGTTTCAAATTCACTTTGAATTCTTTGAATTCTTATGGATTGTTCCGGAATTCGTTTAAATTCACTTGGAATTCTTATAAATTTCATCGAATTACTTTAAATTCTTTTTAATTCAATAGAACATTAGTTACATCATTAATGCACGTTAGTCACTTTTAGTTAATTTAAGTTACAAAATACATTTTAAAGTACTATAGCAATGTTTAAACTTCAAAAATGTGCATTTTTTGTACATTCCGAAACTCAAGATTTTTTTTCTGTCACCCGTTATACATATTTTGAATTAATTCAATATAGAGAATATTCTTTTTATATTGTAAAAGCAATCCTATGCATCTTATTGCAGAAAAAAATGTTTAGGGGCCATTTCAGACCATTAATTGTAATGTAATTCCAAATTTTCGTATTCTAAGCCCGATAATATCTTAAAAAATTTTGGTTTATTTTACAGAATTTAGGGCTTTATTTTTGTTTTGAATGGGAAACTAAGAAAATACATTTTTTGAGCTAAAACGGCCTAGCGGAACCACTAAACAATTTTTTCAATCAAAGAAAATAAAAGCAGTATTTTTTCACCAAAAGGAAGAAATCTAGAGGGTAGCTCTTTCAAAAGTTAAAAAATTCAATCGATATTCACCTACTTTTTTCAATTCATCATCTTCATCAGTAAAATTTTAGAGAGTAAAGCGTAGAAAAATGAATCATGTTGCATTAAACTATTCCGAACGGATTGGAATCAAAGGGGTGGGTTCCTTTCAGAAGCCTCTCGTTCGGCATCCGGAAGATACGCTCTCCATGGATAAAATGCGGCAATGCGAGATACACATGCAAGAGCCGAAAAAAAACTGCTGCAGGTCGTGGCTGTCCAAGTTCCCGACAAGATCCAAGCGAATCGACGTCATTGCACGAATCCTCTTCCCTCTGGTGTTCGCCTTTTTCAATCTCGCATACTGGTCAACGTACCTGTTCCGGGAGGAGGAGGAGGGCGATTAAGCCTCGACGAGGAAGCGCTAGGATCAAGGGATGTGGCTCGCGGCCACCTCAATCACTCTCACGCACAGAATCGCTCTAGCCCTCAGCAGAAGAACTTCCACCAACACCAACAACGTCCCCAGGAAGATGAGTCGGATCAGCACTATCACTACCATCACCATCACCACCATCACCATCGACATCACCATCATCATCCAAGGCAACACCAATCTCATCAGTCGCTCCTTCATTATCGAAGAGATGCAAGATCACAATCACCTTCATCCCCCTCCGATAGTCTTCGAGGACGTTCCCCAGGAAGAAAAACATCCAAAATTCGTTCCAGCAGCCTGACATCAAAAAGATCAACACCATCACCTACGCCTACTGCCTCACCTGCACAGACGTCTTCACCCTCTCCGCCTACACTTCTTAAAGGAGAGGAACTAAATCGTTTTCAACGTCTGCCATCTGAAGAAAAAGAAGATGATCGGTGTTTTTTGAGCTTTTGGCCACGAGGTAAGTTATTCCGCTGCTACGCGGATGGCAGTGCTCGAATCGACGTCTGTTCAAGAATCTGCTTCCCCCTGGTGTTCGTGGTTTTCAACATCGGCTACTGGTCTGCCTATCTCTTCCCTCATGACGAGTACTCGGGCATGAATAAACAAGGGTAAGAGCCTAAGGGTAAGAGCGAGAAAGTGCGATTCAATGTGTGATAGATGAAGAATGAAAGTGTGTATGATGAATGTAGAAAATTTAGAAAATTGTGTCTTCGTAACAGGGTACATTGAAGGGTAGGTTCCGTCGAAATTTTCTCTCTTACTTCGCGAGACTTTTTTAAATTATAGGAGAGAAAGAACGAGAGTCGCGACATGACTCCGCCGTTCAACGCTCAAGAAAAGTGCAATTCAGAGGCCATTTCGATTTGCTAGATACGTGATAGAAATGCGGAAATTTTGAGGAGAGAGTACGTGCTTGTTAGAAGCAGACCCTAAGTTCTAGATGGACCCTATTCCTTCTGAGAACATCCACATTCCATTGTTTCTCCCTCATTTTGTCAAGAATATACGGGTCGTGACAATAAATCATATTTCGTAAACTTTTTAATATTACATTCAAACTTCAAATCGCATCTGATTCAAAGTCTGATCATTAAAAGAATGTCTAAACCTTTCTTCAAAAAGAGCACCAAATTGAGATTGATTTACCTTGATCGATAAATACTTAATCACATTAAAACTGCTCTCGTGATAGCATACTCTCTCTCCCGCAGATTGTAAAAGTGAGCCAGGGACCTTTTATACGGTGTTTTATACCGCGACAAACGTAGTCTTGATTTCTTGTCGGTACTATGATCCAAGCATTTTTTAATACTCGAGAACGTCTCGGAAAATCGAGGCAGGGCGGGAGAGATATATAGAAAATATATATGTAACGAAGAAAATATCGACGGTAGGGCGTGAATGTGTATCATTGACCATTAGAAAAATATCTTCATCATTGGGAGACCGCGTGCCACAAGTGAAATTAAATTTTCGGGCCCTGAATAGCCACGGCCTGATAAAAAAGCGAATAGAATTATAAATAATATATCTACGTATTGTCAAGTAATTCGTTATAATGTCATAAATATGGAAGGCCTCCGGTCCTTCGAGCAGTAAGCGAATTAAAATTAAGTATCTTATAAAGACGTCTTCACTCAGACCAGCGAAAATGCGTCCGAGATCCGATTTTGCTCACGAAGGAAAAAATTCGAGTCCCTAAGACTTCACCGGGGGATTTTCATTCACGATGATGACATTGTCAAAATATATAAATACAAGATCGTAAATTCCTCGTTGTGGACGATCATCCTCTAGACACGCGTTTTTATAGCTCAATATCATCAATAATCTCGTCGGACCGGAGATCTATTGTAGCAGTTTAGTACGAATCGAATTTCAAAACCAAAAATTGAATATCGTATTACAAAGCGAGAAACAAATTAAAAGGTGAAACTAGGGACTCGGTCGATATCTCGCTAAAATCAATAAAAAAAGTATGTAGTTGGAGTGTATATATCATAGCTATGTTACGTGTTTCAAAAATCCGTTACCAAATTCATTGTTTTAATTCCTTCTCGAGATACCGTGTTTCTTTATTACTCTTAATTTTGCGAAAGTCTTCAGCCATCTTTTTATATCCAAGTAATCACGATCCTGCGCAGTGCACAATACAAGCAAAACGTAACAATAGAGATATAGTTTCTTAAAGCTCAATTTTGTATAATTTCCGTTATATAGTTATATAAATAGTTTATATGCTCTGTTATTATATTTAAGTTCGATATACAGTATTATCCGATACTTTAGGTATCCCAACTTCGCAAATTGTTTTACGTACGACGAAATTACAAACGTACTGCACATGTACAGAGTTGACAGATAGAAGTTCTAGGATTCATTAAATTTTTTTTAGGTAAAAAAATAATTCTCGATTAGAAATGAATCCTAATCGAACTCCTACCTGAGACCATCACTAGATTTTAAAGAGTTACAAACACTGTACATAATACAACACGAATCATTAAGTTTTACGAATAATCGAGAATGTGCGACCTGCAAAGGGGATCAAAAATAAACTTGACGTTCGAAGGAAGATCAGCTTCTTACGAAAAAAGTTGCTGGTTGACGTTCAAGAAAGCGGTTCATTTTTCTTGACTTCCTGTGCATCGCACATGCATGTTCACATATACATATACACAAGCATACGAGATATATATATATATATATATATATAATAAAATATATAAGCCATGCACAGTTAGCATGGACACACCAAAATGTGAATTTTTGTACTGTTTGTTGATTCCCATTCGATTCATGACAAAATTCGAAACAAAGGTACTTCGTTTGTCGACAATGAATGTTTTTCCACCAATGGACTGTTTTCCTTCTCTTAAATGAATTGTTTCTTTTGTGCCAAAAATGAACCAGAGGACTTCCTCAACCCATGGGATATTTGAGCGAATGAAAACACTCTATTAAGTCGAATGTACGCGGAAAAACTATCATTCTTACAAATTGCTTTCTTTGTCTCGAATTAATATTCCGGTTGTGTTTTCTCAATTTGAAACATTCTATTTGATATATTTTCTGAATCTCTTCTCATTGCGAGAGGATGTTCTGAAATATCCGTAATATCCATAATATTCGTTATATCCTGTTGCTCTGAATGTCAACAAATTGAACCAAATATGTTCCCTTTATTTAACTCAACATGCTCTGATTTCGCGTACGATTTTCATTCAATCAATAGGTACACATACGTCATTAATAAATATATACACCAGTCGTTAAAAACAGACACGAGAAATCGTGCATCGCTCGTGCGCACGTATTACTTTAAGGGAAATAAGGAAATAAACGACTTTAAATGAATGAATTTATCACAGGGTTTAGGTAATTAGACCTTCTCTATTTCGTATTTCGTATGCGCACGCAAGCACATTTCAAAATGTTCGCAATCACATACTTTTCGATTTCACTCCGAGGATTAATTTCGATTTACATCAGTCCTGCTTTTCCGCCGAATTTATATACCAAGAAACATAATAAATCGATCTAAGTCGCTGGGACAATCGCAAACAATTTTCAATTTCTTCTGACTTAATCATACTTCTGAAGAATTCGAGCAAACTATTGCACGATGAAAAATTTAATTTTTACAAACAAATAATCAGGAAGCCCGTGTTCAATAACGTGAAAAGTCTTAATGAAATATTTATGTGTGCGGGAGTGAAATCGAAGGTTACTATACGAAAATTTAAATATTGTCCAAAGAAAGTAAAATGTAAAATATTCGTACGACGAAGCGAAGTCCATTTTGTGAAGAAATGACGATGATCATTTTTTTGAGATAGCGGCACGTATCGAAGAGTAAAATAAAAAAAAAGTAAAAAATGCACCTTGCATAATTAGTAACGAGGAAAAAATAAAATGGATTTGACGATGAAACAATTATTATATACAATATGTAAGTTTGTGTGTCACCAATTTTTATTTCAAGCCCACCTGAATGAATTTTACCCGCGCACAGAAAGTTATGTCGTAATCACGTATGAATATTGAATGTTGGATATATAATATATTACGTAAGTATAAAGATATGATGAGCAGCAAAAATCAACTCTATTAGCTAAAATCACGTTTGAACGGATTAAGAAATCTATAAAGAGAAAATTTGGATTTTGCATAAAGTCGATTTTTGCGGTGACTGCGAATCATAGATCTCTTTAACGCGGGACGTAGAAAGTAAAGAAGGTCGTATATTAAATGTCACGATAAATGACTCGACAAAGAATTAAACTTTGAATACAAAATAAACTGTTTCTTTATTTTGCAACTCCATAAAAACATTTTTCAGCAAAACCCTTTATAACAAAATTTTCAGCAGCGAGAATGGTACAAGGTTGGAGTTATTAATCATTCTCATTTATAACCATAGGAATTTATTTTACCGAACCTTCTATAATGAAGAAATTTGATTACTGTTATTAAATACTTATGAAGTGTTACTGTTTTTAACTCCATCAAATGTCACGTAAACTCTTTTATAAATATTTAAAACTCAAGTGAATAAATAAAGTACTTTTTAAAATTGTCCTGTAAAAAGATTAATAAATCATTCTTACCAAAGTGCAATGTATTTTTTAATATTAATTTTTTATTTATATTTTCTATAAATTACAGAATTGGTTTAGAAAATAATAATATGCTGCATAGAGAAAGCTTTGTAATGATAATAAAAATTTCGAAAAATTTTTTATTCGTTTGATTAAACTTTGCGATAACATGAAACGATTGCAGATAAATTGATAAAATTTGGAGGGCTTATTTTCACCACTAATATCTCAAAACTATCACAAGAATTTATAAAAATATGAATTATATTTTTGTGAACACTTTTATAATATGTTTAAAAGTGGGTTTCTTATAGTAAAACTTTTTTCATTAACATAATTCAAAGTTGATGCAAGAATAGAAAAGATTCCTTAACTCGGGACTAATCAATTGACTTAAATGGGCGATTCTCCGTACAGCGCATAATTTGAGCATCGACATTTTTTGAAAAATTTGTTTCGATATCTTGAATAATTTTTAAAATGTTAAAGAAATGTTAATGAAATATTAAATAAATGTTAATTACATTAAGAAATTACATAAATATTTATGTTATTTCTGAATTTTCATTTTTTACACCAAATACGTAAAATATTATTCAAGATATCAAATATTCTGCAATATGTATCTAAAATCTGTTGCTGCTGACTTGATCTTGTTAAAGTTTGAAGTCCGATTCAGAGTTTGGCTATTTTTCAAATTATACTCTCAATTTTTTTACGGAATCAACTAAGAATGCCTTGCGATGACTTTTCGCTATGATGCTTTCCAAATTAACCACAAATTGTTGATTACTTAAACATTATTTCTAAATAAATATAGAGTTTGGCTATTTTTAAACGAATACGCTGAATTTTTGTTCATCAACTAATAATGTATTTCCGATGCCTATTTCGCTATGATAGTCTGCTTTTCTATAAAAATTGTTTCAATAAGTAATAATTGTTGTAAATTTGGAAAGTATAATAAGAAAGAGGAATTGGAAAGACATTATTAGTCGATTACGTAAGAAAATTGAGCCTATTCGTTGAAAAATAGCCAAAATCTGTATTTTTTATGAAAATGATTTAAATCATTAATAATTCTTGTAAATTTGCAAATTATTGTAGCACAGAGTTATTAAAAAGATACTCTTAGTTAATTCCGTAAAAAATTGAGTCTATTCATTGAAAAATACCCAATCTGTGAATTGGTTCATAAAAATTTGTTTGAACAATCTATTTTTAATTAATCGTATGAAACACTCATTTATTTTACATTTTATACAAAAATATAATTATGAGTAATTTTTAACTAAGTGTTTAACCAATTAAATAGTAAAAATTTTATCATTTCACTAATGGAATGGTATAAAAATCACAAGTTCATTTTACTAAAGTCAATTAATGAAACTATTGATTTCTTCTTTAGTAACTTCGATTACCAATATCCAGCATTCTGACGAATTTTCTGGAGTGATAAAATTGTTCCCAAAAATAGAATGCTCAATTAAGGGAAAAAATAAAAATGTACTTTCGAGAAACATTTTTTTTCGCTTGAAGAATAAGTTTTCGCAACTGTTGATGGTGAATAAAAATCCCATTTTCAATTTTAAAATAAGAAATTTTATTTCCAGGTATTGAGTTTTTAATTTACATACTATAAATTTTATTGGGAAATGTAATTAATTTCATTGAAGATGAAGGAGAAATAGGAAATAGGAATCATTTTACATTAATAAATAAGCATACAAATAACACAAATAAATAATTAAACTTAGAGTAGAGAAGGCTGATTTTATTTACGTCAACATGATTACAGATAATATATTAAATTTTGTGATCGATAATGAATATGGACATGGACATATGGCATGATGCTCTATACATAATTACTATAAGTAGGATTTTATTTAGCAGACTAGTTAAGCAAATACTTGGCGATTAGTAAAAAAACATATGATTACTCAATAATTCTTTATCAACCATCCATTGGATGCAAATAATTACGATTCTCTTATATATCTACCTAAACCTATATTCAGTTTGGCCAAATAAATTGCAAGAAGTTGCATTCCATTTTTTGCATTCAACATTAAAATCCGCATAAATTTTACACATTTCGATTCAAATAAAAATTTTTTCGTTACTGAATTACAATATTGAACAAAAAACATTGTGCAGGATATCGCCTTATGCAGCAACATTATCAAACACTATATTTTAAAATGTAAAAGTGTTGTAACGAATTTAAACTATATTAGTAACAAAATATTACAAAAACTTACAGATGTTTTTTTATTTCTCAATATAAAAATTAATAAAACAAAGAGATTTGCAAAAACTTATCAAATTAACATTGAAGTGGCTTATTATATTACTACTTTCAGAAAGTCTTATTTGTTTCTTCTTGAATAATATTAATTATTTTTAAAGTGACTAGATTTGAAGCCTTATAAAAGAATTAATGAATCTTCAAATAATATAGTAAATTTCAAAAAAAGTGCTTAGTAACTTAACCATCGCAATTATATATCTTAGACAACAGTATATAAATTTACAAAGGAGTAATTTTTTAAATAACTGCGCATAAAGATACTCCACTTCGTAAGTGGCGTTTAATACGAAGATTTAATCTCAAATATAAAGTCGCGTTCCGATTAACTAAATTTTTTGGAAATTTTTCAAAATTCCAAAATTTGTCATAAAAAGAAGAGATCTCATTCCCGGTAATAATAATCAACATCAAAATCTCATATTCAAATGGTAGGAATGTATGTAGAAGTTGTTAAACCATTCCTTAATAAAGTATCCGACGTGTGCTGATTTCCGGAATTTTTACGATGAGTGCCATACTTATGAGGCTGAAGATTGAGGGGTGGTAAATTTGGGTGCTCAATTCTGGTGGGAGAACTGACTCGTGGACGAAGGGTACCTCTTGGCATGGCATAGAAATCTGAAATTTCAAAGAATAAACTTATCATTTTTATTTTGGTAATATTCATAGTTTTGAAATTAAATTATTTTCATGCAACTTTTTTTTTAATGATCACAGAAAAAAAAACCTTACCAGACTCATTTGGTTCTAAAACATCGTCCAACTGATAATATTCGCTTTTAACAGAAAGAGGTTCTTCGTAATCTACAAAAGCAGTATTATCAAAAGCCTTGTCGTCTTTTGGTCTATGGTGCATTGGCGAAGGGACTGGAGGTTCGGCATACGTCTAAAAAACCATTTGTTATTGAAATTACATTTTTTATTTCATTTGAAATTTTGTTAGTTAAGTTTAATTCGCAATGCACTTTTAATCCATACCCGAAATAAATTTATTTGAATTAATTAATCAGGCCAGTCAGTGAAGTCATTAAAAATCGAAAATTTCACACAAGTCCAAAAGTATTCAATTTTTGAGCATGGATAAAATAGGTTGAAAAAATTATAAATCTCGTCTTGCAACCTTCTCGTAGGTAAGGAACATGTTTAAAAATACGAAAAACATTATATTTGTTGAAAGTAGTGTTACAAAAATATAATTGTAATGTTTTTCGAGTCATTTTGCATAATGTATTAGATTTTCAGCCATTGTAGACGTTTAGCCTAGTTTGGCCTCAATTAAAGAACACATTGTTTTTCTTTTAATTGTAATTTCCATTTTTACAAAATGTTTTTCTCTCTCCTGTAAAATTACGTTTTGGTTGTATATCCCCATACGAACCGCCACTCTTGAGTTCTAGTTGTATTTATCGAAAATGCTATTAAAATATCGAAATTACAAAGTTTCTGTCAAACAGTACAAATTTATAGTGTTTAAGAAAAATGCTTCAAAAGGTTTGTCCTCGGGCTTGTCCAATCAGCAACAATCTCAATTATTGTTAATTTCACAAGATTTAAAACTTTTGTTATTTTTTCAAAAGATATATACTCCATACACTCGGACCCCGAGTTAAGTAACCCCGCTATATGTTTTCCGAGAATTGACGCCGCGCTACGGTTTCTGATGAAAGGAGCCGCGGAGCCGAAAGGGGAGGATGTGCGTTTAGTAGCGTAGCGATAACTTCGTCACGCTGCGTCATATTGCGCATAGTCACTGTCAGTGTTTACACGACCCTGACTGTTTACGATCAGGGACCCTGCTATAAGTCGAAGGTCAGAACCAAAATAGTACTTAACTCAGGGTCCGACTATATAAACTTGTTCAGGACATTCATATACAAAAAGTATTTTCCTTGCTATTACTTATACAAAGGTTGCAAATTCACACAGCTCTTGGATACAATGTTTAAAACTCACCTGCCTATTTGCAGTACTTTTGCAATTTTTTCCTTCGAGCTATTCATGAAAACACTAATTATTCAAAAATTGTTAAGTTCCGGACCTCTGAAATGGTTGAAAATCTATTAAATTATAGGAAAAGCCTTAATAGTATATTGTGCTACAAGTGCGGAAAGTAGGCTGTTCCACACGAGTGTGAGGTTTGCTGTACGAGCCAGAGGCGACCCGAAGATGAGCCGATGACAAGTACTGTAAACTTCACAAGAGTTGCAACTGTCTACTTTCAGCACCTGTTGCACACGATATTTTTTGTAACATATGCAAGAAATTTTCGATTTGAGAAACAATAAGCATACATTTTTTGGAAATTTATGGTAATTTTTGGAAATTTATGGTAAAATTACCAAAAATTACCGAAAATTTCCGGAAATTTTCGGGTTTTTTTGTATATTACCGAAAATTTCCAGAAATTCAAGGTATCCAAAGGTTCTTGGAAAAAATTCGAAAATTTCAAAAATTTCCGGAAAATGGAAAATTGCTAAATTTCCGGAAATTTATGAAAAGTTACTAAATCATCAGAAATTTCAGGTATCCAACGATTTTTGGAAAGATTCCAAAAATTTCCAGAAATTCATAGAAAATTGCTAAATTTCCGGTAATTTATGGAAAATTGCTAAATTACCGAAAATTTCAGGTATCCACAAATTTCTAAAATTTTCGGTAATTTATCGGTAATTGATGGTAATTTATCAGTCATTTATGGTAACTTATCACTTCGAGTTTGTCCAATCACTATTCACTACTCACAATCAGTCTCTCAAGCGTCTAATCATAATGAAGTGAGGTTATTATTCCGGCAGTCCTGGAAAGTAAATCTGAATCGAAATGCGCAAGCGCAACAGCAAGAAAAAGTAATCTGGCTGGAACTGCGCAAGCGCAGCAGCTAGAAATAGTAATCTTGCTCAAAGAGCGCAAGCGCAGCCGCTAGAAAAAGTCTATTTATAACGGCTTTTTACCACGGCTTTGGAATTGGTCACTTCCCGCACGCAATACATGCCTCGAAAAGTGAACATTTCGTGCATGTGTTACAAAAAAAAAAAGTTTCGGCTAATTTGTAACAGTTTTGATTTTTTTGTTTGAATAGTTATGCACAATATCAGAATGTTAGGATTTTTAATATGTTCCGGACTTCGAAGAGGGTTGAAAAATGGGATTTGTTGTTCTTGCAACCTATTTTATCAGTCCTCAAAATTTGAAAACTTGAGGATTTAAGATTAATTAATTTTTTTACTGACTAGTCTATGCGTGGTTCGAAGAAATATTCTTCGAATCAACAAATCTGGTTCTATAATCAGTTCTTTGGGAGGAAAGGAAATTTCTTACTGTAAATACGGTTGGTGCGAATGAAGGTGTCATCTACGGGCGATCAACGTCTCGTGCTCACACCTGTTTCAAGGCGAGATCGTACGTACAGTCTAATCCCTATGGACTAGGGTGGTCCAAAAATTCATTTGAAATTTTTTTTTTTTAATTTTTATGGTGACACCCCAGAAATTCGTTCGAATCTATACAAAAATAAATCCATTTTTTTTTGTTTAAAAAAAAAAATGATATTTAGAGGTGCCGCAAGCCCCATGAAGTTTAACACGTATTTCCCATAAGAAAAAAAGATGTTTATGTAAATCTTATTCAGAATCCTCAATATTATCTCAATCGAGTTGAAACTCAACATTTCTCTTCACAATTAGCCGTAAAATACGAATAAAATATCACTTTTTGAATATCAACACCATAAGTCTGTTTTATAGGGTCCGAAAGAAACCCCATAAGTGAAAAAATGGGTTTTGCGAGTTTTTCGCGCTAATTATGACTTGTTTTGTGGTTTTTTCAATGAACATTGTTTCTGGCACATGAAAGACTACTTCATACTGATAATTAGATGTTCACATAAATTGTTTAAACAATTTATTATTGTTTTTATCAATTTTCTCATAGAATGGAGTTAGAAAGACGTGGTTTTTTCAAAAATTTCCCACTTGTTGTCCAATTTTCAATTAGAGGAAAGTGATAGTTCATCAATGTTAACAGGAGTGATTGTTAAAACAATTTATTATTAATTTTAATAATATTTTCTTAGAAAAATGCTACAAAATTGCAGTTTAACAAAGAATTCACTCCTAGTCAAATTTTCAATTAAGATAAGTTAAATAATTAACTAGAGTGAAGAAAATTAATTGTTTAAACAATTTGTTATTACTATTATTAATATTATATTTGAATAATGCTAGAAAGATGCGTTTTTTCTGAAATTTCTGGCTTTTTGTCCAATTTTCAATTGGAGTGAAGTAATAATGAATTCAAGTTAACAAAATAATTGTTTGAACAGTTTATTATCATTGTTAATAATATTCTCTTTGCTTAATTGGTAGAATGTTGCGGTTTTTTCTGAAATTGTCAACTGTTTGTCTATTCTTCATTAGGCGTGACCTAATAATTAATTAGATTTAGCAAAAATGATTTTTTGAACAAATTATTATTGTTTACGACTATCTTCATCTATATCCAGTGCCTGATAGTTGCGGTTTTTCGGCAATTTTTACCTTTCTGTCCTTTTTTTCACTTAGTGAGGTAGTAATTAATTAAAGTTAACAAAAAAGTTGTTCAAACAATTTAATATTGTTTATAACTATCTTTTCTTAGATAAGTGCTAGAAAGTGGCGGTTTTGTCTAAAATCTTCAACTTTGCATCGCCTTTTTATTTATGAACAAATAATAAGTCAACCACAACAAACATTATTTTTCGAATGGTATTGTTGTTTTAAGTGAATTATTTTTGCTCTTTTCCCAATGCTTTGAAAAAAATTAATTCAAAGAAAAAAAGCTATTTTACACAAGAGGCAACAACAAAGAATAGAATAATTAGGAATAGGTGGAAGGACTAGGTCTTTAAATGACTTGTAAAAGATTTTAGAAAAAACCGCCACTTTCTAGCACTTATCTAAGAAAAGATAGTTATAAACAATATTAAATTATTTGAACAACTTTTTTGTTAACTTCAATTAATTATTACCTCACTAAGTGAAAAAAGGACAGAAAGTTAAAAATTTCCGAAAAACCGCAACTATCAGGCATTGATATAGATGAAGATAGTCATAAGCAATAATAATTTGTTTAAACAATTATTTTTGCTAAATCTAATTAATTATTAGGTCACGCCTAATGAAAAATAGACAAACAGTTGAAAATTTCAGAAAAAAACCGCAACATTCTACCAATTAAGCAAAGAGAATATTATTAACAATAATAATAAATTGTTTAAACAATTATTTTGTTAACTTGAATTCATTATTACTTCACTCCAAATGAAAATGGGATAAAAAGCCAGAAATTAAAAAAAAAACGCATCTTTCTAGCATTATGCAAATATAATATTATTAATAATTATAATAAATTTGTTTAAACAATTAATTTTCTTGACTCTAATTAATGACTTAATTTATATTAATTTAAAATTGGACTAAAAGTGATTTTTTTTAAACTGCAATTTTGTAGCATTTTTCTAAGAGAATATTATTAAAATTAATGATGAATCGTTTAAACAATCATTATTGTTAACATTGATGAAATATCACTTCCCTCTAATTGAAAATTGGACAACAAATGGAAAATTTGTGAAAAAACCGCGTCTTTCTAACTCCATTCTATGAGAAAATTGCTAAAAACGATAATAAATTGTTTAAACAATTTATGTGAACATCTAATCATCAGTATGAAATGGTCTTTTATGTGCCAGAAATAATTTTCACTGAAAAAACCGCAAAAAAAGTCATAATTACCGCGAAAAACTCGCAAAATCCATTTTTTCACTTATGGGGTTTCTCCGGGACCCTATAAAACAGACTTATGGTGTTAGAATTTGAAAAGTGATATTTTATTCGTATTTTACGGCTAATTGTGAAGATAAATGTTGAGTTTCAACTCGATTGAGATAAGGTAAGTTCCCAGTAATCGTGACGGTCCCAGTAATCGCGAAAATTGGTTATAATTGTTATACGTTGTTAATATGTTAATATGTTGTTAAAAAAATATGTCAAAAGTAACATTTAATGATAAAATCCACTTATTTTTAGCATTTTATAATATCAAATAGAAATTAAATTCATCCAAGTTAAATACAAAGCAAAAAATTGGCATCACGATTACTGGGACTAAGGTGACGATTACTGGGACGTTTACCTTAATATTGAGGATTCTGAATAAGATTTACAAAAACGTCTTTTTTCTTATGGGAAATACATGTCAAACTTCATGGGGCTTGCGGCACCCCTAAATATCATTTTTTTCCTACAAAAAACAAAATAGATTTATTTTTGTGTGGATTCGAACAAATTTCTGGGGTGCCCCCATAAAAATTCAAAAAACAAATTTTTTGATCACCCAACTGTGCACCCCCGTGGTGACAGAGGGCAGCCCACCACTACCAACGCACTGTTGCCCATCTAGTCTTTTCCTTACTCGAGAAAGCCAACATTTCCCTTTTCCATTTCGTCATTCCAGTATCAATCAATTACACTGGAAACTGGATTTCAGTAAACTGAGAGGGGAGACGCTGCTCAGAAAGCGTGACAAAGAATAGGGAGGCCGCACCATGGCCGTCATCATCGCCTCAGTTCCATCAGGTTGCGTCATATCTCCAAATCCAACAGAAATCGTTAATGCGACCCTGCCTGCTGTTTACGTTCGAAGTCCCTGGATTCGTGTCCGACGTCAGAACCGAAACCGTGCACAAATCCAGTTTCCAGTGTACTTAATGGATAATAGGTTTTCCCGAGTAAAGAAAAAAGTAGAGAGGGGTTCACAAGGACCAGGCCGTGCGTACAATCTCGTCTCGAAACGGCTGTGAGGACGAGTCGTGAACAGCCGCTCACCTACAACCCGGCGAAAATTTGAATATAAGTCTCGATTATAAATAAAAATCTTTGCTGGGATTAAGGATACACTACTGATCAAATATTTCGCATTAAATTGCCTTGAGTTTTACATGTTCGATTGGAGTTGTTGTATAGGTACGCTTATGGAATGGTGCATTGCCAATCGTCTCATAAGTATGCTCCTCCAAATAGTGTCGAGTAGTGCCTCTCGGAGTGAGTGTCGCCCACATGACACGACTATCTTGTAATGCCTCAGTAGCACAAGGATATAAAACAGCTTCATTTTGAAGTCTTCCTGCTTTTGTCTGCATTCCAGATGTTGAGCTTGGCACTGAGATCCCTCCACTTTTACCAGTAGCAGTACTGAAGCAATTTCAGTAATATAATAATTAAATTGACAAAAAACTACTGTCTACACTGAAAAAAACTACCATTGACACAGACAATTCTCCGGCGTATACCAGATTTCTCTGTTTTATATTTTGTAATAAAATGTGTCATTCCACAAGAAAAGGTACCACTTTATCGATCGTAGTTTAGGAAATTTTTGCGTTTGACCGAAAAACTTAATTTTCAAAATTCCCTGATTTTTCCCTGCCCAATTTTTCATTTTACCTGACCAATAATAATCAAACATTACCATTTATAAATTGTAATATTTTCAACATCAAATCTCTCATGAACGGAATAAAACGATTTCAGATCAAATTTTCAAATTAATTAATTTATTTCAACCAAAGAAGAATTACTTTTCTAGAGTAAAAGATCAATTTTCAATCCAAAAGGACGAAGTTTCAACAAAATAGTTGAATTTTGAACCTTCAAAGATGAATTCTCAGCCAAACATTCGGATTTTCAAACAAGAAAGGTGTAACTACAACCAAAAACAGTTGAATTTTCAGAACACAGTTTCATTTTCAACCAAAAAATATGGATTTTCAATCCCAAAGGACGAATTTTCGAGGAAAACGTTTGAATTTCCGATCAAAAAGTTGACTTTCTAACAAAATACTTAGATTTTTAACAAAATAATTAAATGTTGAACAAAATTGTTGAATTTTTCATCACATAGTTGAATTTTCAACCTACAAAGATAAAACCTCAACAAAAAATACATATAATAGTTGATAATTCAAACAAAAAAGATGACATTCCTACCAAAGAGATGAATTTTAAAACTGAAAGGACGAATTTTCAACCAAGAAGATTAATTTTCTCTTTAAAAAAACGAATTTTCAACGAAATACATAAATTTTCAAATAAATAGTTGAATTTTCAACTAAGAAAGATAACTTTTCAACAAAAAATAAAAATGTTAAATTTTCAGTAAGAAAAAAAGACTTTTCAACAAAGGCTGCGTCTATTCGTCCCGAAAAATTGGGGGAGTTGGGAAAAGGGACGGACTAGTCCCGAAAATTCAAAACGACTAGCTAAGCTTATAAAAAATATTGGACTAGTCCCGAATTTAGGGAGGACGAGACACTTCGTTCAACAAAATAGTCCAATTTTGAACCAAAGAGATGAATTTTTTTAACTAAAAAGAAGAGTTTTCAACAAATAAATAGTTTTCAGTCAAGAAGTAAAAACAGTTCATACAAATTGTTGAACTCTAAAGCCAAAAGATAAATTTTCTGTGAGGCAGTTAAATCTTCAACCCGAAAATATGAATTTAAAAAAAAAAGTTAATTTTCAAAGAAACAGTTGAATTTTCAACCTAAAAATAAGAATTTTTAACAAAAAGTTAATTTTCAACGAAACACTCGCATTTTTACCCAAAAATAGGAAATTTCAAACCAAGCTGCTTATTTTTATACAAAAAATACTTTTTTTGACTAAAAAGATCAATTTTCAAACAAAAATGGAAAAGTTATGTTTACAGTTAAAAAAATTAATTTTAAACAAAAAAAACGAATGTTCAACTAGATAGTCAAATTTCCAGCCAAAGAGATGTATTTCAACTAAAATTATGAATCTTCAACTGGAATATTTATATTTTTAGTTAAAAAAATTAATTATCCACCAAAAAAATACCACAAGTAACTAGAAGTGGGTAATTTTTATGTTTGAACAAAAAATTTAACACGTCCTCTTATGGCATTCGGCAACTTTAAATGATTTTTTTCTCAAAAAGCGTGTTTTCTACATTCCAACCTCTAAAGTGCCTAGGTCACTCATTTTTAACCTAAGGGGTTCGTTCTAAGCTCAAAATTTTAGGAATTTACCCGACTATGTGCCTCTATATGCATATTCATACTGAAAAGTGGTACCCTTTCTCAACAAATTACACAAATAATGATTTTATTTTCCAAATTCCAAAAATTTCAAAAGATTTCAAAAGATTTTTAGAGATTTCTCTTTTAAAAAAAAGATTTCAAAGATTTCACATAATTAATTGTCCAGTTCTATTTTTATTAAAAAAAAAA
>CAKNYM010032132.1:205-11360 GCA_932195095.1 Andricus curvator
AAAATAAATAAAATAAATAAAATAAATAAAATAAATAAAATAAATAACTACTATTCATTTGGAGTGGTTCCATGGACGAAGGACGAGCTCATATACCTCTACATTGGGTCCCGAAAGGTTATGCACATGAACAAAAGTATGCACCTTAAGTCCTCTGTTCCACGACTTTACATTTCACGCCGTCAAGGTGGTCGCGGAAATCTGAATCCTGAATGTCTTCGCAACAGGATTATGCTAGGTACAGCACATATAGTGGCAAATGGACGAGACCCTCTTCTTAAAATGGTCAGGGAACACGAAGAAGTGGGCAAAGGGGCGTTTCTGTACAAAGCAGCGGAGGAGACTGATGAAACACTCGGCCTTGACTTCGATATGAGGGGTGAGCAAAAAGCATCAAATCTTATCCATCTCGAGTACGCATTCCTGAATGCCCGGATTAAGAAAGCACAGGAGAAAAACTTCTGCGAACATCTCCTTGACAAGAGGATGCACGGCATCTTTCGCAGTAATGTGGAGGATCAGTCGGATTGAAGTCGGGCACGGATGGTTTCATTTTGGCATGTCAAGACTGTGTCATTTCCACTCTCGGATACTGTCGCCACATTTTGAGCCAAGACATTCCCGATGATAGCTGCAGAGCGTGTCATGCCCACCCCGAGCATCTAGGACACATACTATCTAGTTGTCCAACTCATGCGGGAACGACCTACATCCAAAGGCACAATGCTGTACTAAGAGTGCTTCATTACCATCTATGTCACTCTTACGGCATGAGCCCTAATACCGTCCCGCTAAACGCTCCTAGGGAAATGGAGTAAATTGTCGAAAATGAGAAGTGCCGCATATACTGGAACTTCGTTTTCTTGACAATTGTTTCTGTTGCGCACTCGAGGCCTGGCATAGTTCCCCTTGACTTCGCGAAACGAACCATATTCGTTATCGAATTTTCGGCACCAGCTGACAAAAATGTAATAGCCAAGGAGAAAGAAAAGAAAGAGAGGTATAAAGACCTTCTAAGGGAGTTGCGACGGTTATACCCGGAATATTCTGTTGAGCTAATCGTCATGATCATCGGCGCTCTTGGTGGTGGTAAGATTTCACTGTTTAATAGCCTGAAAAGCATCCCTGCGTGTCAACAGAATGCTGAGACACTTGCGGGGAAAATGCAGAAGGCGGTCGTCCTTGGGTGGCTCTGTGTTCTCAGCGAGCACGAAACTTTTGTCGGATTATCGTATTGAATTGGTCGCAGACTGTAACCGCCTATCTCACGCTCGAGAGACGTGGTTACAGCTGAAAGTTTACTGCGATTTCGCTGGGAGCGGGTGCAATTTTTCAGATTAGCACCCGCTCCCGGCGAAATCCTGCAGCTTTCCTTACGACAAACTTTTAACTATATATATATGAAAAAAGAGTTAAACAACCACCGCAGGGTCCCACTAAGAGCAACTGCCATCCAAAAAATGTCAATAGCCCCCAGTAGCACCGCGGTAAATCACACCCACGGCCACGTCTCACAACCGTGAGATAGGTGGTCATAGGCAACGACAAAATCACAACGACAGGCCGGCGAAACCCTCGTGTGTCTTGAGGCCACGAAGCGACCCAAGGATGACAGCTTTCTGCATCCATCTCGCAAGTGCCTTGGCATATTTTTGGCACGCGGGTATGGCTTTAAGGTTACGAACCAGTGATAGTTTCGCACCTCCGAGAGCACCTATCACAAGGACAATTACTTGTATCGAATATTTTGGGTACAGTCGTTGTAGCTCTCTTTTAAGGTCTTGATACCTCTCCTCTTTTTCTTTCTCCTTTGCAGTGATGTTGTATTCGGACGGAGCCGAGAATTCGATCACGAATATAGTTCGTTTCTCGAAGTCTTAAAGAACAATGTCAGGCCTCGAGTGCGCAACGGGGACTGCTGCCCGAAAATCGTAGTTCCAGAAAATTTGGCACTTCTCGTTTCGGACAATCGACTCTATCTCCTTTGGAGCATTCGGCAGGGCAGGGTCGCGGCCAAAACCGTAACAGCGACAAAGATGGTAATAAAGCACTCTTAGGGCCGCATTATGTCTATAGATATACGTCGTTCCCGCGTGGGTCGGCAACCCTGATAGTATGTGTTCTAGGTACTCAGCGTGTGCATGACACGCTCTGCACCTATCACTGGGAACTTCTTGACATAAAATGCGCTCACGGTATGCTAAGGTGGAAATGACACCGTCCTGGCATGCGAAAATAAAACCCTCTGTACCTGAATTAAGCCCTGATGATTTGAGGAAAGCAAAAGTTTGCTCCTTCGACAAGGACTGTTTTTCTACATTTCTGTGGAAGTCGCCGTGCATTTTCTTGTCGAGTAGCTCTTGGTGAAAATTTTCAACCTCTGCTTTCTTCACTTTGGTTTTTAGAAATTAAGCATCTAGATGAAGTAATGCACTTTCCTCACTTCTGATGTTAAAATTCAGGCCAAGGGTCTTGGCCGCTTGCTCCGCGGTTTTGTAAAGGAACGCTCCTTCGCCAATCATGTCGTGGTTCCTGACCATCTTTAGGAGAGGATCTATGCCATTCGCAACGATGTAAGCTGTACTTAGAACAATCCGGTTATGAAGACACTGGAGATTCAGAAGTCCGCGTCCACCTTGACGGCGTGAAATATATAATCGCGGAACTGACGAATTGATATGCAAGCTTTTATGCATATGCATGATCTTACGTGTAATGACATCAAGGGCCTTAAGCTCGTTCTTCGTCCATTGAACTACCCCAAACGAGTAGAGTAGAACCGAGACGGCAAGCATGTTAGTCGCAGATACCTTGTTCAACGCCGACAGATTGGAAGACCAAATCTCTCGAAGAAGATGATTGTATCTGCTTCGGAGAGACTCCTTCACTGATGTTACGTCCTGAATGCGGTTTTGAGGCACGCCCAGGTATGTATAGGTCTCTCCAGTACTAAGATGTCTGATAACACTTTTATCCACAAGCTCAGGGTCCTTGGGAACGCCAGTAATCTTTCCTTTATTCAGATAAATTTTGGCACACTTGTCCAAGCCAAAGTCCATCCTAATCTCACCTGTGTAGTTCTTGACAATACTTATAGCAGTTTGAAGTTTGCTTCTACCTGAGGCATAGATCTTCAGGTCATCCATATAAAATACATGAGTTGTCACACGATAATTTCTAGATGAGATAGTAAATCTAGTTTTCCAAAGAGGCATCAATCTCTCTATGCATCTCACTATGTGTGGATGCACCTTCAAGCTTTCCAACAGACATATGATAAGTCCATGAGAGGTTGAATCGAAAGCTTTCCGGTAGTCAATCCAGGCCATTGACAGGACGCGCTGATGGGCTGCAGCGTCTTTACAGACACACCTGTCAATTAGCAGGTTCTCTCGACAGCCTGATACACCTTTTTTCGAGCCACGTTGTTCGTACATCTCTCGCCATACATGCTCAATTCGTCGAACAATCCTGTTGTTGAGGACAGCTGTAAAGATCTTATACAGCGTGTTCAAACAAGTTATTGGCCTGTAATTCTCTGGGTTTGGTCCAGCAGCGGAAAAGTTCTGCGTGCCTCTAAGTGCTTTTTCACCTCTTCGGCAGTGATTGATGGACATTCCTCCTCAGATTTTATGAGGCTGTCGCAAAACTCCTTGAAGCGGATGATATTTTCAGTATCTTCTTTCAACTCTAGTGTTTTCGGGATCTTGTACACCTCTCTCCAAAAAGTCTCTACCTCCTTGGGCTTGGGTGGATTTTTGACAAAAACAGGTAGATCGCTGCAGAGGCGCGATGGGTCAGCGAGAAACTGTTGATTCTCCCTGATCCATCTCTCCCTCTTCTGTATGCTCCTCCTTGCGTCAGATAACAGCCGTATTTTGTCAACAATATGCTGCTTGATTGTCAGCAGCTTTGACTTGTTTAGTGTGTGATTCAAGATCCTTAGTTCTTGGGCGAACTTTCGAACCTTTTCTGTAAACGGTCTACCAGATGTTATGTAGTCAATCACACATTGAACACGGGACGCATTCTGTCTTGCCCATCCAATCTTCTTGTTCAGTTGAATGAAGCGTCTTTTGGTCTTTTGATCCATCGTTGGTTTCATGCCTTTTGAATGAATATTCAAGCCTTCGATTTGAATCAGCCAAAGTTCTCGCAGCACCATAAACTGAGCAATTGGTGGTCCAGAGGTCGGACTCTTGCGAGATATCTCCACGAAGGAAGGCATCCATTTCAGCCAGATCTTGGGGCTTAGGAGGAACTTGCATGTTAATGTTCCTTCTAGTAATGAAATTGCGATCATCTCTCAGAAGGTGCCTGCTTTCTGCGGTTGGTCTCAATGTCGCTTCCGCATCTTCGTCTGCAGCTTCATGAAGCAGCGATTGGGGAAGCGCTCCGCGTACGTATCCATTTTTTCGGAGGTAGTCGGCTTGATTTCGCAAAGACTGATGCGAAACGTACTGAATCTCTGGGTGTTTCTGGCACCACAGAGTGTGCATACGCGCCATAAAGCCTCCGCGAACAGGGATAATGCTGGCATCGTAGCAGTCTAGCACATCATCCCTGAGTCGATCCGTCCACTCAATGTGGGCGTTTCGCCAGTTCGTCGTCGTGTTTCTATCTAAATTATTTTCAGCCCCCCGAACTCTAGGCTGATCGGCATTGTTTGCCGACCCATTGTCGGGTGCTCTGCGCGTTCGATTGCCTTGAACCGCATCTACAACATTTTGGTGTTTTGGTGGTTTCATTGTTGTTCCCACGAGCATCTAGGGAAAGGGTTAGTCCGTCCTTGTAGAGCCCCGCGTGCAAGGATAAGGCTGATACTCTGAGAGGTCGCCCGGTATCCCAGAGTCACCGTTTGAGACACCTAACCCAGGTGCCATTCAGCTTTCGGCACGGTTGTTACGCCTTCGCTTAGGAGTTATTCCTTCGGGACCATCCCTGGACAATTGTCCGCGACTGCTTATTAATTATTGTAACCATATTCAGCAGAAACCCTCTATCCGCAACCCGAGGACGCGTTCGGTGGCTTTGTCATAGGCCCTTCGGTTCTATTCCAAAGGAATCGAAACCGAAACCCAATATATATATATATATATATATATGGTGATCCTAAACTCATCATATTCCTTTTATGTACACATTCCTTGTAAAAAACTGAACCAAAAGCTACTGTGACAAAATGTTGTACGATCAATAGTTTTTAAACTATTGAGAGTTGTAAAGAACCAATGGGAGCTCGATATTCCCGCGCGTATATAAGCATCCTGCGCAAACTCTAGAACGTGATGCACTTCAAATCAGTAACTCTGATATTCACCAGAGACAAACAATTTCGAAGCAACATGAAGTTCACGGAATAATAATAAGGAGACCGATCTCCGTACATTCGTTTTGACTGCGGTAACTGTACATTTATTGCCGAGCTTAGATGTTTCTAATGAGCACATTATGGCCATTTGGTCATGCGCACTGTGATCTGCTATCTCCTTTTCTCTCGCGAGAAGTGTGCGAGTGAGCGCCAGTCCATGAAAACCACTCCGTGATGACAACAACGACAGCAAATTTAGGTTATATCAATGTTTTGCAACTTATGGAAAAATAAGTTGAACCATTATTCATGTAGAAAAAATTCGAGTAAGTTGAGGAGATATTTCAAAGTTTCGAAAAGATTAACAAATAATTGAAAACTAAAAGATTTCAAAAAATGTAAACCAAAGTCACTTTGGTGTATATTTTTCAAGATTTGGAACAAAAAATTTAGGAGCTTTTTAAGCATTTTCAAAAGTTTCACAAAAACGAAAAAAATTATTAAGATTCCTAGAAAAATTGAAAATGATTTTTTATTTTGAAAAAAAAATTTTAACCCTTCGTTAGACGCAACCCTAAAACATCCTCGTTTAGACGCAATGTGCCTGACAGGCCACGTGTATTCATTCGAGAAGCACATCAGAAATAATTGTTATAGAAAGTTATATTAAGGTTTTTGGGATCGCTGATTACGATTCTGATGTTGAAATTGCAAAATTTAAAATGGTGGATCCAATATGACGACTATTGAAAGGCAGAATCGCAGAATTAGCGATTTTTTTCAACTCGTCTGAAACTTTATGTACGGGGGTTTTTGGGATCACTCATTACGATTCTGACGTTATTAGAATTGCAGAACTTAAAATGGTGGATCCAATATGGCGACTATTGAAAGGCAGAATCACCGAATTCGCGTTTTTTCAATTGCACCTCTTGTTATGAATTTTCCCTTCCGAATAAATAACACTTCATTAGTGACTCAAAAAAGCTTCGTATACTGATTTTCGTTGGAATGAGATAATTTTTCGAAAATACTGTCAGCCATATTGCATCCGCCATTATGTTTTTTGTAAAAATGACGACAAATATATCATCATCGACTCATGGGACTCCAGTGTGACGATTGTCATCGAAATCGAAAAAGCTGTTCAAACAAGTGCCCGCAATATTGCAACCGCCATTTTTTTCATTGGAATTGACATCAAATTCCTCATTGGCAATCCAAAAACCCCTGAGAGTGAAATTTCAAGTTTCAATTATGAAAGCTTCTCTTTTTGTTAATTTGTTTGCGACTTCGTCCGCGCAGGTGCAGGGGACCTGGCATGTTTGAAGGATCACAGTCACATTTTACCTAGTCTGCAATAAAATTTATTGAAGGTTTTCGAAAAAGCTTATATTGATTAACGAATACTAAGAAGGTCAAGCCTCTGCGCGCTCTGTAGTACGAGAGATGAGCGAAAACAGCTTGAGGTGGCCTGTCAGGCCGATTGCGTCTAACGGAGGGTTAAGAGAATATTTATAAAGATATCGAAAGATTTTCAGAATTGTACAAAAAATAATCTGAAAGATTTTAAGGCAATTTTGTTTATTTTGCAGGATTAATTAAAAGTTTCAGAAACAATCTGAATCACAGTTGAACAATTATTAATTTATAACGACTTAAAATGAAAATAATTTAACTTCTAATTTTAAAAGTGTTCAGTTAAATATTAATAATATTTACGGGAACGTAACATTAGTTTTCAGTTGTCATCAAACACGGCGCTCACTCGCACATTTCTCGCGGAAGAAAAGGAGATAGCAGATCACAGTGCGCATGACCAAATGGCTATAATGTGCTGATTAGAAACGTCTGAGCTCGGCAATAAATGTGCACTTACCGCAGTCAAAACTCGAGGCGCTTTGTACAGCATGATCGGTCTCCTTATTATTACTCCGTGATGAACATCTCAAAACTTATCACCCTCACTTGTTCAGCGATTCCCCCGATTCAAATTGTAGAGTTCGCGCAAGATGCTTATGTACGCGCGGGAATAGCGAGCTCCCATTGGTTCCTTATAACTCTCAATGGTTTAAAAACTATTGACCGTACAACATTTTGTCACAGTAGTTTTTTGTTCAGTTTTGTACAAGGAATGTGTATATATAAGGAATATGATGAGTTCAGGGTCATCCTGTATATACAAAAAATATTCTAAATGGAAATTGAGGAAGGTGAGGAAAAAACGTTTGTTACACATAGGCAAACTAACAAAAAAGAACAAATGGATTATTATTATTATTATTATTATACCATTAAGCCATTTCCCTTTCGGGGTGGGCGTGACTTGCTCGGTTGGAGAATAGTAGTGTGTATATGGGTATATAGGTATATGGTAGGTAGGAATATAGGTATGAGGTGGATAGGTATATAAGTGTTAGGTATATATATTTTAGATTGATCTGGAATTCTCGTGTTATTTATTTAAATGACACGTTTACTCCGCAACACTGCTCCGACCCAGGTTGCTGATCAATCTCTCTAGCGATCACCCCAAGTGAAGAGCCTCACAGAATTGTTATGTATGGTTCTCCACTTGGGCCCATTAGTATCCAAGATCTTTGCTTCAGGCGTCATTCATTCTACTGTCACTCTGTTTACAAACTATTTGTCGCCACACTTTTCTGTCCTGGCATACTACTCTAGCTTCCTTCACGTCCATGCATTTTTTCATGCAAGCTCTTGTGTTCCTATGGCTTCTTATGTCTCTACGGATTAATGTCTCATTTACAGATTCTAACCATTCTTTTGGCGGTCTACCTCTGGGCATTCTGCCATTTACTTTACCTTTATACACTTGTTTGGTCAGTCGCTCATCTTTCATTCTTTCAAGATGTCCGAACCATCTTAACTGATTTCTTTCCCATGTGTCAACTATTGTCTCTTTTGCACCACATTCTTTGAGGATTGTCTCGTTTCGGACTTTGTCCATTAGTGTTTTCCCGCATATTATGCGCAGAGGTTTCATGCCGATCGCGTTAATTTTACTCCTGTCCTTTTCTTGACAGGTCCATGTCTCGCTACCGTATAGTACAGTCGGTACGAATATAGAATTATATATGGCCATTTTCCTTTTTTTGATATGTTTTTATTTGTTAGGATGGACCCTGCTCTACCGATAACCTGTTTACCCTTATTTATGCGCCTATCTAACTCCCCATCTATTTTTCCGTCGCTAGTGAATAGACTACCTAGATATACGTACTTGTCAACTTGTTCTAATCTCTCATCATTTAGGACAATGTTGCACATTGTTTTCTCACTCTTTCCCTCAAACACCATGATTTTTGTTTTATTTACGTTAATTTTGAGTCCCATGTCCTTCATGCTTGTATGAAGTTTATTCAACATTCTTTGCAAGTCCTCGACTGATTCTGCCATAACAATCTTGTCATCTGCGAAAGCTAACCCACGTACCTTAACTGTTTGGAGATCTACACCTTCTTCGTCGAAGAGTGCAGTTCTTAGACACTTATCCATGAATATGATAAATAGCCACGAGGACATAACGCATCCTTGTTTCACGCCTTGCGTAATATCGAACCAGTCACTCAGTTTCCCGTTTACCCTTACGCACGCTTTACTACCTGTATATATTGTTTTTATTGCTTGCAGGAGCCCTCCATTTACTCCGTATTCTTTAAGAACTTCCCAAAGTTTACTTCTATTTACCGTGTCAAATGCTTTTTCTAGGTCAATAAATGCACAGAAAACTTTCTTTCCTACTCTCAAGCTTTTTTCTGTGATCTGTCTTAGGCTAAATATCTGATCTGTACATGATCTTCCTGGCATAAATCCACTTTGGACTTCCCATATTTTTTCTTCTGTGATTTCCATTACCCTACGAATAAGTATTTTTGAGTATATTTTACTTACGGTGCTTAGTAGGCTGATACCTCTGTAATTACTGCAGTTGTTTTTATCTCCCTTTCTTTTGTATATTGGTACGATAATCGCTTTTTTCCAATCATCTGGGACTTTCCCCGTCTCGATACATAAATTTATTAATTCGCACAACCTGTGAGGTATGTACTCGCCACCGTATTTGAGCATTTCAGCACTAATACTGTCTATGCCAGCAGCCTTACCGTTTTTTAAGTTCTTAATTATGTCTCGGACCTCAGTGACACAGACTTTTTCAATTGGGTTTTCTAATGCATTATGTTCTATGTCACAGTTTTGTTGTCCTATATCTTCACCTCCTAATAGTTCTTTAAAAGAGTCTTTTAAAGCGTCTACTATCCCGTCTATATCATATAGCATTTCACCTTTGCTGTTTCTCATGCTAGCAAACTCTGTACTTTTACTTTCCTTCAACTGTTTATATAGTAGTTTCATTATTCCTCCAAAGCCGTTTTGTATTTTGTTCTCTTCTTCTGTTCTGATTTTTTCTTTACTTTCCTTGACTAGTCGTTTCATTTTCCTCTTTTTGTCTTTGTAATCATTTTTGAGTCTATTTCTCTCCTCATCGCTAAGACCTGTCATGTTTAATGTTCTCTTGTGCGCTTTTTTCTTTTCTCGCTGGGCTGCTTGAATTTCATCATTCCACCATGCATCACCAGACTTTCTTCCTACCACTGCCGTACCACACACTTCAATTGCAGTTTTAACAATGATATCCCGTAATAAAGCCCACGCGCCCTCTATATCTTTAATGCTCGTAAGCGCTTCCCAAGTTACCCTATCTATGCGTTCGCTTAACTTATTTTGAAACTCTATTCGCACTTCCGGTTTCTGTAAATTTTCAATCTTTATTCGAGTTTGTTTCGTTTTTTCTGTTCTCTTTCTTTTCCATCCCCGGCCTAAGTTTATTTTAGAGATTAAAAGATAATGATCAGTATTGCATTCGGATCCCCTCATGACTCTTGTATCTACAACTAGTTCTCTTAGTCTTTCATCCGCAATAACGAAGTCAATTACACTGCGGTTATTTCCTTTACACCAAGTGTACGTGTGGATCATTTTATGTCGAAACCAAGTATTGGTAATAAATAGGCCCTTTTCTAGGCATAAGCTAACTAATTTTTCCCCGTTATAATTTTTTCTTGAATCCCCAAATTTACCTAGTACCCTTTCTGTATCTGTATCCTGACGTTGAACGCCGACCCATCCGTTCATATCTCCTAGCAGA
Source organism: Andricus curvator (assembly GCA_932195095.1). Taxonomy (NCBI): domain Eukaryota; kingdom Metazoa; phylum Arthropoda; class Insecta; order Hymenoptera; family Cynipidae; genus Andricus; species Andricus curvator. The sequence continues at coordinate 10,687 of CAKNYM010032132.1, forward strand.
ATTATTCTTTCACCTGGATCGCAAGTACTTATTGTGTCATTTAAAGTGTCCCAGAAAGCGTCTTTGACTTCTCGCGGCTCACTGTCAACTGGGGCGTAGCACGCTATGATAAATAACCTTCTGATTCCTACCTTCATTCTAGCCCACAACAATCTGGGAGATACAAAATCATGATCTTTGAGATGCTGTCTTGCTTTTTTATTCATAATTAAACCGATCCCTTGACTACGATTTGATTCACTACCTACTCCTGACCATATTTCAAAACCGCCTTTCAACACCCCATCTTCTATGTTTCTACTTTCGCAACCCTTTTTCTTCGTCTCAGGTACACATAAAATATCTAGTTTCCTTGCATGCATAGTTTCTCGTAGTTCTCTTATTTTAAGGTCATTCACTCCTCTAGCATTCCAGACACCCAGTCTCCATTCATCGCCTGAAATTCGACCTTTACGTTTACCGTGTGTATGCATTTTGTCGATCCAAGTTTCAGTCCATTCCGAGGCTACTTTATTGTTTGTATTATTCATGTTTAGATTGTACACCCAACTAACACCTTTATGCGCGAAATTTGTTTTGCGAGCCGAGATCATGTCCAAGTTAAGTGATTATTCGTCGTACGGTGGATAGTCTATCTGTAACGTCAGTCCCACCAATACTTCTGTTACTGTGTG
>CAKNYM010032138.1:0-36421 GCA_932195095.1 Andricus curvator
TGAGGACGCGCTACGTAGTGGTGATAGGAAACCCACCGAGTAGGTTGTATCGGAATTATGTCGGGAAAATAGCCAACCTTAAATTTATTATCCTCTTTCTTATAAGCGAAAATTCTTTAAACTTTTAAACTTGTTTGCCTGAACAGAAAATTTATCCAACTTTATTTCTGAATGTATTTTTAAACTTGAAATTAAAACTTAAGATAAAAATTAGTCAAAGTATAGACAACATGCGCCTACATAATTCCAACCCCTCATATCATCTGATCTCGAATCTTCTCTCGTGTCGAGTCTCGTGAAAAAAGTAACTTAACATTTAAGAATAAAATTTAATTGATGACACGTAATATCTAAAAATACCACTGAAAAGAGATAACGCTGCTAACTCGGTAATTAAATACGAAATATTAAATACGAAGTTGAAATTTAAAAAAGTATAAAAAGGCTTTGTTCTGGTTTTCTTTATTTAAAAAAGGAAAAATATTAGTAATGGTCTAATTCGCAATCTTACAAAATCCCTGAATTAATAAATATTTGAAATATATTAATCATTAGGGATAATCATAAAGTTTAATATTGATGTCACCTAAAATGTGCTCTCTTAATTCATGCTCGAAAATAGGTTCATAAACGGAAATATCAAAGGCACTATTTCTAGATAAGAGTCCTCGAGAAATAGAGCTTTGGCAAAAATTTTCCGCAATCATCTCATGTTTTTATTCAAATCAATTAATAATAAATCGAAAAGTAACTGAATATGTGGTTTAAATATTTCAATCTAACTTTTTTAGATTGATGAAGATTTTTAGATTTTGTTGTTATTATAAGAGTACCTACATTAATATAATATTGATTTCATTTCAATATTGATTAAAATTCACTATTTATCATGAAAAATATCTGTCGATCCTCGACAACTGGTTCACCATAATTGATGACTTGGCCCTATGATTAATGCAAATATTTTCCAATAATGATTTGTCACAAAACTATAATTGTGACAGTGTTAGTAATGTTTGATATTTTTTACCACGTGAAATCTTAATCGAAAATCAACATTACCTAGCTTTCAAGAAATCTTTCAAAAAGATTTAATGGACTCAGAAAAGGATTTGATCGACCCGATAAAATTTTTGGTTGTTTTAATCAAATCTTTTGGCAGATGGAGTATTTGGTTCAATCAAACAAAAAATTTAGTTGAGTCCATAAAATATTTTGTTGCATGAAACAAAATTTGTTTGATTGAACCAAATTTCTATGTATATCCAAGAAAACTGTTTTTTTTTTTTTTTTTGTTGAAAAGCTTTTTTCTGAGTGTGAGAAAACTGATTTATTTTCCACGAAGAAATGTTCCTTTATCCACTTATAGTTGTCATTAGATTAATCATGAATTTAATATTAACTATTTTTATAACTGTTTATTGTTCGTAACAATAATGATTGTTAAAAAAATAAAACAATTCTTTCCCCTGATACTGACCTAATCCAGTGAATAATGCGTAATAGGGATTACACCGTACGGGTTTCTGACAAGAGAATTTCCCCTCGGCTTCTTGGAAAATAACCGTTCAAATTTCATTATCATTAATAATGAATTATTGAGAATAGCATCAATTTTTCCTTTAGAAACTATTTGAATAATTCTATTATAATTCTTTACTTCCGGAAAATTTTCCAAGCATTCTCTCATGATTGATTTCTTTATCATACGCAAATTATTCACTGTCTTGCGTCAAATTCGCGGAATGTTTAAGAAAGTCTTCGGAAACTGAAACAAGTTGTTAAACAAAGAATCTTTTGTCTTCCGGTCTTTCGGAAGATCCCATTGAAGCAGAACGAAATCATGCATCATCATAATAATAATATTTATGCGGAAACAAAAATGGTAATTGCAAAATTATATTTGGTATTGGAAGTTAATAAAAGGAGTATGTAAATTCGTCTCTTGAATATTAACGCGGCACCATGCCAGAGAACACAATTACTGCTCTGCTTGGCTTAATTGCCAGTGCAGTTATTTCCCATGGAATCCCTCAATATTACTATCAATCATATGCAAGACCAGAATCAGTATCGCTTGCTTGTGATCCAGCAGCTTCGAGTGGAATTTCCTCCCCATGGTAAGAATTTTTGTCTTAAATCAAACTATTTAAAGTGATTGCGGAAATGTTAACCACTTTAGGTCCCAGTCATTTCCCACTTTTCATTTGAAAAATATATTTTTTCTAAAATTAACCCTATCAAGTGCTTACAGCGAAGCACAAGTTAGTAAATTTTCCGAATTTTAGAGACATTCGTTTCAAAATTATGAATCGAAAAGTCACGCACCTGTCCCAAACTACAAATTTAAAATGAAAAATTGCTAAGTAACATTAACACTATATTTTAAATATTTTAGATTTATATATATATATCACTTATATCGAGTTGAAAAAGATGAAAATCAAGATCAAAAGTAGAGTTCAATATTTTAGAGTTAAGGATTTGAAAAATCACACAAGTTTTTTGTCTGTTTACTAGGGTGGTCCAAACTTATACCTGTTGCAATTTTATTTTTTATTTTTTGTGATCTACTCCCCACCCCCCCCCCCATTAATTCGTTTTCCGAAAAAAGAAATTCCCTGTTTTATTTTATTTTACCAAATCGGTCAACATTACATAGTGCCCTTGGGCTTTTGGAATTAACATTGGAAAAGCTCAGTTTTCGAAATAAATAAAAAAAGAAGTACTTGATATTACCTTTTTGTAAATTAATGTTTGATCACTTTTCAAAAAATGTTCTAGAATTGATTTCCATTAGATAAATTTTAATTTTGACCCCCCACCCCCTTGTATTGTACCCGGAGAATGCCCAAAAAATGCAAAAAAGCAGTTTTATGTCAAATTCATGCTAAAGACGGTTTTTTTCAAAATGAATTATATTTAATCGATAAGTGACAAGTTTCCGAATATTTACAAACAAATTTTCAATTGTTTAAACAATAATTATTTTATTTAAACCGTTTTTCCCCAATAAATGTTATAATTGATGAATATCAAAAATGACATTTTTTGTTTATCACATTTTTGAATTTTTTAAATAATTTCTATTTGTATCATTTTTTTCACGAAATCATGAAAAGTTAGCATTTTCTGTATTTAATGACACAATTTACGAATGTAAAAAGTAATACTTTTTTGTTTAGGATATTTGGGCAATTATTTAAACAATTTTGTTGCTGTTCTCTAAAGTTACGATTGATATTTTGTGTGAAAGATCGTTTGTAATTATTTGAGCAATGAATATGATTTCCTTTTTTTCAAAAAAAAGATAGAGAAAATTCTAGTTTCTTTGAATCTCTTACACTATCCACAACTCAACCGAAAAAATTCCATTAAAAAAAATATAAATATTGAAACAATTAGTGTGTAAGTTTTTAAATCAGAAAATACTGAATGATAAGCGATAAAGTATAAAAGATAATACGTTGCAAACTGTCTTTCACAAAAAATATCACTCTCGGCATGCATTAACTATGTCATTAATTCCAGAAAAAAGTAACTTTTCAAGATTCACAGAGAAAAAAATTGTTTAGGAAAATTAAAATTGTTTCAATAATTGACTTAGTCCATAACTAATTGATAAACTAATTATTAATTATTTAATTAATGAGTAATTAATTAATAATTCTTTAAAAAATATATTACTCTCAACATTAATTAATTGTGTCAATTATCCCGAGAAATCACAACTTTTCATGATTTACAGAAAAAAAATGATTGTTTACAAAATTAAAATTTAGTTGAAAAATACTCAGAAACTTGTCATTTATGAAATAAAAATAATTCATGTTGAAAAATTTCGATCACCAAAAATCGAAACTCTTTTTTTTGGATCACCCTAATGGTCACGCGGCATTACTATTTTAGTATAAAACTCGAAAAACCTTTTTTCTATTCATAATGTGGGCTAAAATTTTTAATTGTATACTTAGGAAAATTTTTAGTATAGTTAAAAATCGATTCATCAACGTTGAGTCCAAATAAAAGTTGATAATGATGTTTTGAAACGCTTAAGTCAAAATTGAATAAATCGTGAAAATAGTCATTTTGCCATATTTATAAATACTTTTACCTGTTCTACATATATTTTTAGAAGATTTTAGAAATTTTTTCATTTTTAAAAATCTCATTGCCTAAAATGGGCCACATTTTGGCAAATAAATTCAAGAAGTTTTATTAATCATCTGAATTTCGCACTGGAGTCTTAGCTGTTGAAATAAACTTTCTACATTCAGAAAAATATTGGTCTTGAATTGAAGAAAAAGTTTCCTTACCGTTGGCAGAAAAGTAACACGCGCGCCCCGCGAGCGCGATTATTGTTTATTTTGTCTGATGCAATGTTTAAGTTAAAACATAAAATTAATATGATTTAAAAAATTGTGTATTTCATAGTATCTACATTATCTAAAATATTAGACAAGAAAAGCAAGGACAATATTTATTGTAATTGATGAAAATTTATATCTTAGCTTCAGAATTAATATATAATATTTTTTTATAGACAATCAAATCGTTGCATTTTTGCATAAAAATTCCAATTTCCGCCGAAAAACACTAACATAACCTGAAGTAGTTCAAAATTGTAATTTTAACTTTTGAAAACAAATAATTTTTTTAAATAACCGATTTCCGCTGCAAAAAGCTAACATGTTCTATTATTGTAAATATTCTTTGAAATCTAATAATTTTTTATTAACACTGAGAATTTGAAACGAAAAAAAACTTACATAACATGACCAGAATTTGTTTAAGTTTGTAAGTCATTTTTTAAACCTAAGGTTTTTTTTCAAAATAACGGACTTCCGGTGAAAAATGTTAACATAGCGTGAGCATAACTTGATATTGTTGAATAAATTTTAATCTTCTTTGAAATTTAATGATTTTTTATTAAGAGTACCGATTTCCGGTATAAAACTCCAACAAAACCAAAAAATTTACATTTAATGTAAATCTTGTACATCTTGTTCGAAATTTAAATTTACTTAAATTGTTCCAAAATTATAAAAATTATTTGAAATCAATATCAATATTTCCCGTAAAAACCACTATGTTAACCTAAAATTGTTAAAAAGTTCTGAATCTTTGAAATCTTTTTATTTTCTTAAAAAAAAAAATAATTTTCGACGAAAAACATTAACATAATTAAAACTTGTTAAAGATTCGAAATCTTTTTAACCCCGTCACTGTCAGTGACACATATATGGGTATAAACACATATGTGGTTATTTCAACAGAAAAATATTTAACGTGATCCGATTTAATTGTGCTTGAGTTAATTAGGGTTTTTGAGATCGCTGAATACAAATCTGATGTTAGATTTTCAAAATTCAAAATGACGGATCCAATATGACGGACATAAATTATTAAAAATGTTTGGACCTTGATAAAATTGGTGATACTTAGGTTTTTGTGGTCACTGATTATAAATCAGATGTTGAATTTTTGAAATTCAAAATAGCGGATCCAATATGCTGGACATGAATAATTCAAAACGTTCGGACCTTGATAAAAGTGACGAAACTTAGATTTTTGGGGTCGATGATTTCAAACCTGATGTTGGATTTTTTTAATTCAAAATGGCGGATTCAATATGGCGAACATAAATTATTAAAAAATTTTTCAGATCTTGATAAAATCGGTGATACTTAGGTTTTTGGTGTCGCTCAAACGAAATCTCGTGTTGGATTTTCAAAATTCGAAATGGCGGATCCAATATGGCCGACACGAATTATTACAAATGTTCTGTCCTTGATAAAATTGATGTTTTGCGGGTCGCTGATTTTAAATCTGATATTGGATTTTTATAATTCAAAATTGCGGACTCAATACTGCAGACATGCATTATTAAAAATGTTCAGATCTTGATAAAATAATTGATACTTAGGTTTTTGGGTCTCTGGTTTTAAATCTGGTGTTGAATTTTAAAAATTAAAAATTGCGGATCCCATATGGTGGACATGAATTATTAAAAACGTTCGGACCTTGATAAAATTGACGAAACTTAGATTTTTGGGGTCGATGATTTCAAACCTGATGTTGGATTTTTTAAATTCAAAATGGCGGATACAATATGGCGGACATGAATTATTAAAAAATGTTCAGATCTTGATAAAGTCGGTGATACTCAGGTTTTTGGGGTCGCTCAAACGAAATCTGGTGTTGGATTTTCAAAGTTCAAAATGGCGGATCCAACATGGCGGACATGAATTATTAAAAATGTTCGGTCCTTGATAAAATTGATGTTACTTAGGGTTTTAGGGTCGCTGATTTCAAATCTGATCTTGGATTTTTTAAATTCAAAATTGCGGACTCAATATGGCAGACATGAATAATTGAAAATGTTCAGATCTTGATAAAATGGGTGATACTTATGTTGTTGGGGTCGCTGATTTCAAATCCGATGTTTAATTTTTCTAATTCGAAATGGCGGATTCAATATGCGGACATGAATTATTAAAAAAATGTTCAGATATTGATCAAATCGGTGATACTAAGGTTTTTGAGGTCACTCAAACGAAATCTGGTGTTGTATTTTTAAAATTCAAAATGGCGGAACCAATATGACGGACATGAATTATTAAAAATGTTCGGTCCTTGATGAAATTGATGTTACTTAGGTTTTTTGGGGTCATCTGATGTTGAATTTTAAGAATTGAAAATTTCGGATTCAATATGGTGGACATGAATTATTAAAAATGTTCGGACCTTGATAAAATTGATGAAACTCAGATTTTTGGGTTCTCTGATTTTCAAGCTGATGTTTCATTTCTTAAATTCAAAATGGAGGATTCAATATGGCGGACATGAATTATTAAAAAATGTTCAGATCTTGATAGAATCGGTGATACTTAGGTTTTTGGAGTCGCTCAAACGAAATCTGGTATTGGATTTTCAAAGTTCAAATGGCAGATCCAATATGGCGGACATGAATTATTAAAAATGTTTGGACCTTGATAAAATTGATGTTACGGCCGTACCACGCTGAAAAAACCAGTTCTCGTCCGATCACTGAAGTTAAGCAGCGTTGAGCGCGGTTAGTACTTGGATGGGTGACCATTCAAGAATACTGCGCGCTGTTGGCCCGTCGTAGGTGTGTCGACCCACACTTGTAGGCTTAATGGTATACATACACATACTTAGGTTTTTCAAGTCGCGGATTTTAAATCTGATATTGGATTTTTAAAATTCAAAATTGCGGGCTCAATATGGCAGACATGAATTACTGAAAATGTTCAGATCTTGATAAAATGGGTGATACTTAGGTTTTTGACGTCGCTAATCTTAAATCTGATGTTGAATTTTTGAAATTCAAAATAGCGGATCCAATATGGTGGACATGAATTATTGAAGACGTTCGGACCTTGATACAATTGACGAAACTTAGATTTTCAGGGTCGATGATTTCAAACCTGATGTTGGATTTTTTAAATTCAAAATGGCGGATACAATATGGCGGACATAGATTATTAAAAAATGTTCAGATCTTGATAAAATCGGTGATACTTAGCTTTTTGGGGTCGCTCAAACGAAATCTGGCGTTGGATTTTCAAAATTCAAAATGGCGGATCCAATATGGCGGACATGAATTATTGAAAATGTTTGGGCATTGATAAAATTGGTGATACTTAGGTTTTTGTGGTCGCTGATTTTAAATCTGATCTTGGATTTTTTAAATTCAAACTTGCGGACTCAATACTGCAGACATGCATTATTAAAAATGTTCAGATCTTAATAAAATAATTGATACTTAGGTTTTTGGGTCTCTGGTTTTAAATCTGATGTTGAATTTTAAAAATTAAAAATTGCGGATCCAATATGGTGGACATGAATTATTAAAAACGTTCGGACCTTGATAAAATTGATGAAACTCAGATTTTTGGAGTCGATGATTTCAAACCTGATGTTGGATTTTTTTAATTCAAAATGGCGGATACAATATGGCGGACATACATTATTAAAAAATGTTCAGATCTTGATAAAGTCGGTGATACTTAGGTTTTTGGGGTCGCTCAAACGAAATCTGGTGTTGGATTTTCAAAGTTCAAAATGACGGATCCAATATGGCGGACATAAATTATTAAAAATGTTCGTTCTATGATAAAATTGATGTTACTTAGGTTTTTAGAGTCGCCGATTTTAAATCTGATCTTGGATTTTCAAAATTCAAAATTGCGGACTCAATATAGCAAACATGAATTATTTAAAATATTCAGATCTTGATAAAATGGGTGATACTTAGGTTTTTGGAGTCGCTGAATTGAAATCAGGTGTTAGATTTTCAAAATTCAAAATTGCGGATCCAATATGGTGGACAAAAATGATCAAAAATGCGTTTAGAACTTTATCGGATTTTCCATATTTAGGTTTTTGAAATTGTTAAGCATACTGTTACTGGAATTGCATGTAATGAACATTAAATATGTTAATTTCACTTACTGGTGGTACTTTTGAAAGCAAGGTACGACTCAAAGCAAAACGTTTCCGCAATCCTTACACATTAAATTTGTTTCCTTCCTCTTGTTTTGACATAACATTCGATGCATTGCTTCCTGTCCTTTTTATCTGAAATGTATGACGGATGTCTTTTTGCCATTATCCATTTGGCTTCCATACTATCAACAATGGCTTTTTTCCATTCGAAGATCTCTCTTATCAAAGTCTCTCGAAATTGCCATTGAGTCACTTTCATGTCGTCAGCATAAAGTTTTCATTTCAAAGAACCCAAAAACGTGAATATGAACAATCCGATCAAGATATAAACATTTTTGATAATTTTAGTCCACCATATTGGATACGAGATTTGGAAATGTTTAATTCAAGCATCAGATTTCGAATCGGCAACCCCAAAAACCTAACTATCATCAATTCATCAATATTTGAACACTTTTAGTCATTAATGTCCGCCATATTGGATCCGTCATTTTGAATTTTGAAAATCCAAAACCAGATTTCGATTCAGCAAACCAAAGTATCACAAATTTTATCAAAGTACAAACATTTTTAATAATTCATGCCCGCTATATTCAATCTGCCATTTTGAATTTTGAAAATCCAACATCAGATTTATAATCAGCGACCCCAGAAACCTATTTCCCACCAATTTTATCCAGATCCAAACATTTTTAATATTTCATGTCCGCCATATTGGATCTACCATTTTGAATTTTGATAATCCAACATCAGATTTGAAATCAGGGACCCCAAAAACCTAACTACCACCAATTATATCCAGATCCAAACATGTTTACTATTTTATGTTCGCCTTAATGGATCCGCCATTTTGAATTTTGAAAATCCAACTTCAGATTTGGATTCAGCGACCCGAAAAACATTGATTCTGCATTTTTGGCACGATATGTTTTTTTTCGCCTGACTGAGGGGGTTAATGATTTCTAAACCTAAAATTGTAAAAGAAAACTATCAGTCTTCTTTAAAATCTAATGATTTTTGAATAAAAATATCAGTTTCCGAAGAAAAACACTAATAAGATCCGAAATTGATTGTAAATTTTAATATTTTAAACAAAAGCCATTCGATTCAAAACTAATGATTATTATTTAAAAATACTATTTTTCAGGTAAAACACACCGACATAACCTAAATTTTTGGAAAAATTGTAAATCTTCTTTAAAATCCAATAATTTTTCTTTAAAATAACCAATTTTCTACGTGAAAAACGTTTATATAACCTGAAACTATTTAAAAATTGCAAATATTGTTTGAAATATAATGATTTTTTTTTTAATAAAAAATTTAGGCGTAAAACGCTAATGTAACCTCAAATTGTTCATAAATGATCAAGTTTTGAAATTTAATAATTTTTACTTAAGAGTGTCAATTTCGGGTAAAAAAACCCTAACAAATCCGTGAAACGTGAATTACGGAACAATTTGTAATCTTTGAAATCTAACCATTTTTTATTAAAAATACGCATTTCTGGCGTAAAACGTTAACATAACCTGAAATTGTTGAAAATTGGGAATCTTGATGATTTTTTTTTAAATGCTAATTTACTATGAAAAAAAAATAATACATCATAACATTTTTATAAATTTTTAGTCTGCTTCTTCGAAAATGTATAATTTCATAATACAATTCTTTTCAAAAAATACCAATATGCAGCAAAAAGAACTAACATAGAATATTTATAATATTTTAAATAATTTATTAGATAATTTTAAAGTTCAAATTCAACCGCACAAAAGTATTAAAAAGCTCATATTTTTTCAATTCGCATAAGGTTTTCTATGATTTTTCTTATTAAAGGGATTATTTGCTGATTTAATTTTCAAAATTTCAAATTTAAGACATGAAAAAATTCCATGTACAGGGTAGCCGTTTTAATCGAGGACAAAAATTCCGGGTTTTTTTCTGGGTTCGCATGAGTTTTTCACGGTCATTGAAATGAAAAAACTCAGGTCCTAAAACTGATATTTTTTCATTTGTTGTTATAAAAAATGACCTACAAATTAAAGACCTCAAAGTGAAAACTTTTTTTAACATCAAATTTTTTTAATTGAAGCTTGCACAATTTTTAATTCAGAAATTTTTTATTTAAGCGCTTAATAATTTATACTTATTAAATAACAGTTGAAAGATTTCTGTATTAAAAATATAAATCTACGATTCGTTATCATTTTAAATACTCTAAATTGAAGAATGAATCTATAAATTTGTAAAATTTCAAAATTTGTACGATTAAAAATTTGTTTAACTGAAAAGTTTTGAAATTAGAAGTTAAATTATTTTTATTTCAAGTCGTTTCGAATAAATAATTGTTCTATTGTTATATATACATACAAAATTCAACGCTTTCACTTATAAATTGAACAATTTTTAATTGGAAAATTAAAATTCTAACGTTAAAAGTTTAATTTTAGCATTTTTAAATTTTAAAGATGCAAGGCTTTCCATTTCAAACAATTCAATTGTAAATTGTTTATTTTTAAATAGTTTATTTAAAATTGCTCACTTTAGATAAACAATAAAATATTGCTGAATATAAAAAAATTGTTTTGTTTTTTTAATTTAAAAATTTCAAATTGAATTGATTAAAAATGGAATAATTTATTCTGAAGCAATATTTGAATAGTATTTGAAATTGAACAAAATCGTTTAATTATTATGAATCTTTTGATTTGAAATTATTTTAAGATTAAACATGGTTTATAAAGTTTCGATCGGACGTTTACATTTGTTTAACTACTACGTCTTTCGAATTGAAAAACAGTTTCATTTTTAACGTTAGAATCTATAAATTGTTTAATTTCAAACAGATTCAGAATCGTCTTGTAAAATCAATTATTCTTCACTTTCCACGACTCTTTTAATTTTTGATTGTTTGAGTGTTCAAAACTGCATTTCAAAATTCTTTGAATTGAAAATATACGCTTAAAAATGAAGACCTAAAATGGAAAATTTTTAAAGTGAAGATTTTATAATTACGCTTTGTAAAATTAATGATTTCATAAATAAAAATATTATCAAGGAAAGGTAAGTCGAACTTATTTTACATATTGCATAATATCAGGAATTATATAATTTGATATGAAATTTGTGTGTTTCAATTGATTGCATAGTTTTCTCTTCTAAACATTCGTAAAATTTCCGGTAAAAAAAAGAAATTCACTCTCATTCTCCGGTCTCAAGAAATTCAACAACAATGATTGCGAGATTTTCGAGAAACATCGTTACCAAAACTTTTTAGATATGATTTTTTTAATTCAACAAAAAACGACTTCAAAACGAAGAAAATCATTTTAAATGAAAGTAAAATGTTAATTAAAACAGAAAAACATTTCTTTGACTTGAATAAACTTGTCGTTGACTGAGAACCAGTGAATTTTTTTTTCATTTAAATAATCTTTTTCCTGAGTGTATGTCAATTAAAATTGCTACACTTTTCATTGAAGATCATTATTTGATTGATGAAAAAGGCTATACAAATATTAACTCTATTCTGTAATCCTATCAAAATATTGAAGAAAAGTTAATTTGATATTTAGTACAAGGTCGTCAGCATGAAAATGATTTAAGTGATGACATAAACTATTTTTTCAGGTACGCCATTCCAGATGGTCAAGGATCGTTGACGAAACGAGATTATCGTAACCTTCAAGCCGTTCAATCTAACGACTGGTCACATTCTCAAAATAAGGAATACGAATCTCAAGTTCAACAAACTGGTGTCGCAGAATCATCGGATTTCTATCCTTATCCACCAGACACTTGTCGAGCAACTAGAGAAGCCACTGAAAATTCTCCTTACATGGTTCAGGCACCAATTTCTGGCACTAATCAGGCTCAAAAAACTGGCTATACTTTCTCCCAAAATCAAGTAACAACTGATGTTTCAAGAACAAATACTCCAAGTTCTCCAAGTTCTCCAGTTTCTCCAAGTTCTCCAAGTTCTCCAGTTTCTCCAATTCCACCAAGTTTTCCAATTTCTCCAAGTTCTCCAGTTCCTCCAAGTTCTCCAATCCCTCCAAGTTCTCAAATTTCTCCAAGTTCTCCAGTTCCTCCAAGTTTTCCAGTTCCTCCAAGTTTTCCAATTACTCCAAGTTCTCAAATTTCTCCAAGTTCTCCAATTTCTCAAAATTCTCCAATTTCTCCAAGTTCTCCAATTTCTCCAAATTATCCAATTGCTCCAGTTATTCCAAGTACTCCAAGTACTCAAAATACTCCAAGTACTTCAAATACTCCAAATATTCAATTTGCCTACGATAACTACCAACCCAAAAACCCTCCGAGTCCTGCCACAACTCTCCAGCCCCCACCATATGCTTCTTATCCAGGTATAAACTAATTTTTTTACAAAAATAAATTTCGGTCTGTCAAACCCAAAAAAAAATTTATGATCAGTGTATTCGAATTTAATGTTTTATAATCAGACAGTTTCGATTTTAAAAATCCATGATTTTTGTCAATTCTCCGCATTGAAATTTCTAGAAGGTTCAAAAGAATCACGGGATGCACGGAAAGAATGTATCCGTAAAAAAGTCACGAACTTGTAGCTAGGTCTCGGATACGAGATAAAAAAAAATGAAACATCACATCCTTATTTCTATGAGAAACGTATGGATAAATTTCGAAGTTTTTTACGAACAGTTCGAATTTCCTACGAACAGTTCCTGAAAATTTCAGACAGTAATATAGAGAGGAAAAATTTTATTTGTGCGATTTAATTTATATTAATTTATAAATTCGCAACTCAGAGGATCCGAACCCTCAAAAGACTGCCGACTCACCAGTTTCTAAACATAAACCAGGAGTGCGTAAACACGCGCAGCCGTCGAGGCCAAACGAAATAGGTATTATAAAAATTCTAGCCACTCATTCGACGAACTCGAAACACACATACGTGCGCACACGCGCACCGCGCATTTGGGCGAGCGTGTGTGCGGGCCACGTACAGGCGAACCTACTTTCCAGTTCCCAGATTTGTCGGGCAAGCTCGCGAGTGCTCTGAGAATCTTTTCCTAATCACTCGTAATATGTTTGTAATTATTCACGTGAAAAAAAGTGATAAACCGTTTTAGAATTTTCACATCGAGTTCGTTAGTTCGTGACTTTTTTAAGTATAAATTTTTTCCCTGTGGCTGAATATAGAATAAAATAAAATCTAGTTTCTGTAACTCATGTAATGTCTGAAGCTTAAAACTTTATTTCGAGAGAATTATTATTATTATATATAAGAATCTACGATTTATTCATTGATTCATTGAAATGATTGAATTTAAAAAATCGTAACGTACACTTTGAAAATTGATTATTATCAAAGAATTAGTTTTAAGATCCTAATTAAGAATCCTTCAATTTTCGAATGAAGTTTGGAGTTGTTTAATTCTTAAAGCTTTAAATTTGAATTAGTTAATTTTAAAAGTTCACAATTAGAAAGCACATAGTTTTCAAAGCTTTTAGAATAATTAAGCTTTAAAGGATCACAATATTTAAAGTTTCTCAATTCTGAACGGTGAAAATGACAGGGGTTTTATTTTGACAGAAGTCACATTTTTTAGAAAAAAAGAAGCTGTTTGATCATTTTGAATGTTACGTGATATGATACTCATCATTCAAAAAATTTATCATCTTTAAAATTTCTATAATTTCAATTTAAAATTATAGTTTTGAATGCGCAATTCTAAAACAGTTTGATTTTTGACGCCTTGAAACTAAAGTTTTTTTGTTTCAAAAGCTTGAATTTAGTAATTGTAAAATATCAAATTGAAAGACTCGACAGTTGCATAATTCTCAGTTTAAAAGATTTTGAAATAAACAATTTTTAATTTACTTCATCCGGAATAAATTCGAAACAATCAGAAGTTAGGAAAATAATTTGTCAAATTCAAGCCTTAATAATGAGAAGATTCTAGAACTAGGCATTGAAAATTGAATTATTTTTCATCTGAAAATGTTATAAAATATTGAACATTTCAAACTCAACTTTAAAAAAAACAATTTCGAATTAAAAGGCTTAAGATTGCGCAATTTCGAACATTGGAATCATAACGATTTGGTTTTGTATTCTTATTCTTAATTTTTAATTTTCAATATAATATTTTTAAAGTCTCCGATTTTAAGTTAAAGACTGAAAAAAAGTCATTTGAAAATTAAAAATAGTTGATTTTAAGATTTCAAGGAAGAATAATAATTCGGAATGCAGTGTTAAAAATTACAAGATTTGAAAGTAAAAAGTTTAAAATTGTGTTTTTCAAAATCAACATAGATAAAAATTGAACTATCTGAAATTGATACACACAGGCATTGAATACTTTTTTTTTTTTTTTGAATTATGTGTTTTAATTTTGCAATTTAAATTTAAGTAGTTGAATTTTGAAAAATATAATCAACAATTTCAAAATTTTTAATTTTTAAACGATTTAAATTTACTTGAAAGAAGTGCCTATATGTACCGAAAAAATTTGGCTCTTCGTATTAAAATTTGGGTACCCGTAGCCACGGCCTTACTTAAAATAATTGAAATTTTAAAGGGTTTGAATAAAAAACAGTTTTAACTTTAGAATTCATGTTGACTAACATTTTTTTTAGTTATAAATAAAGTTAGGATTCGTTTAATTTGTAACGTTTCGTAGTAGAAATTGTTTCATTTTTAATGTTTCCCATTTAAAATTACTTTTTATTTGAACGCTTTTTTAGAATAATTCAATTTTAAAGGTTTATAATTTAATTGTTTTCCATTCTGAACGGTGAAATTGACGGTGAAATTATTTTTTGATCTGAAGCAAATTTGTCTACTCAATTTTACTGTAGAATTATAATTTATTTATGTAATAACAATTTAAAATTCTACAATTTAAGAAGTTTTAACTTTGAAACATTCAATTTTCAATTTTGAAAAAATTTAATTTTCAAATTTTCATCGCTTTGAATTGAAATTTATTGAAAATTTAAAGTTTTCAACTTCAAGGTATTCAACTTTGAACGCTTTTAATTAGAAATAATAAAATTTTCAATTCCTCTGAATTTTAAATGATCCAATTTTCAAAATTCTAATCTGAAAATATTCAATTTTTAACGTTTCGATATGGTCCTATTTTCGAAATTTTAGTCTGAAATTTTTCAATTTTGAGAGCTTCTGATTTAAACTTCTGCAATTTGAAACACCTTCAATTTTTAATTATTCAATTTTAAACGCTTTTATTTAGAAATTATATAAGTTCAATTGCTTTTCATGACATTCAAAATATTACCCTTTTTTAAAATCTTACCTAATCTGAAATTATTTGACTTGGAACGTTTTGAATTCAAAATTGTTCTATGTTTTGAAAAAATATTAATTATTATTAAGTATTGTTTCAAAATTCTTTATAACTTAATATTTAAAAAATAGTTTAATAATGTAAAAGTATATTTGGTTCAAAAGAGTACAAAACTTTGTTGGAACAATTGAAAAGTTCATAATTTGAAAAATGTACTATCATTCCCAGCTTTGAATTCGAAACTGTATTTTCTGAATTTAAATATATGGATTCATAAAGATTTAATTAGAAATTTTTTAAAATAATTTATCATTGAAATTTCTTTCAAGTTGGAGTATTTAAAAATTTTTCGTAATTTTCAATTTTGATTGCAATCAAATTCCAATCCAAAGATTTTTTTTTATTCTAAAAACTATTATCAAATCCATTAATCCGACGCCCAAGTTTTAATCAATTTGTTCAGATACACTTAATAAGTTACTACATAAATAAAAATTGAGACATGATTTTTTAAATTTCCAATCTCAATTTATTGTATATTTTTTAATGAACATCAAAATTTCACTTCTCAGTTTTAGTTTCCGAGAATTAGGTACTAAAACCTTTAATGAATTTTCAAATCATTTGCTCAAATAATTTTGTTTTAAGATTTAAAAAAACAATACGTACTGTTTTGTTCTCTTAAAATAAAAATAAATATAATTAAGTTCCATGTGAGATTCAATAGAAAATTCTAATTTTACGTTCGCTGTATTCTTTTGCTTAACTTAGTTTCAAAGATAACCAAAAACGCTAGCAAACTTTTTATGGACATTTTCAAAATTGAATAATTTATTTCAAAAATTAATTAATTAATTAATTATATCTACATTCAAAAATCACGAAGATATATTAAGAACTTTTTCAGGCTTGTTAAATATGTGCAATATATGTATTCTTTGGTATGCCAAAATTTCGAAAAATTTTCGCACTGGAATTTAAGAATTTATAAAAATATGAGAATGCCATCTGGATGATGACCCAAAATTCAAATTAAATCTATACCATTTTGTAGAAAATTTAGACAAAATTACAGAAGTATGAAGCCATTTATTTACAAAATTTTAGGGAGGTAAAAACATTTTTTTTTTAATTTCCGTGTAAGGGTGGAAAAACAAAATGATCCTTATCCTGTTCTCATTCAGATAAGTCTAAAATTTATTTTTTCGAGTGAAAGAAGAAATAACTTTAAATTAATCATAATATTTGTAGATAAATAGTGTACTAAATTAATTGAAATCGTTAAAAACAGAATTTTGAAAAATTGGTATTTTGGATGAATAGTACTTGGAAAAAATGTGTCTATATCACAAACAGAAGAGTGTTTGGAATCAATGCATTTTTAACAAAGTATTTAAAAAATTATTCATATTTATGATGAAATTCAAATTTAAAATATAAGCAAAATCATTAGATTTGTTTATTTCTGAAGTGTAAAACAGCAAACTCACAAATTAAATAAATTTATAAAATTGAAGCCGTATTCTATCTTCATTTTTTTTTTAAATTAATTGAAATAAAATATAAACTGAATTTTCATCAAAGCAAACTACACACATTTTGAAAAAAAAAATCCTAAATCAAAGTTATTTACGAGACTAAATGTTTGTTCTCAGAAACTTGTTTTTTCGAAACCCAAACACTCAAAAAGAATTAGAACGATTAGAAGAAGCAATATAGATGGATAAATTTATGTGCTTTTTTTATTTCAGTGTCTTCTTTTGCATTTCCAATTTGTATGTTATGTTATTTCATTATTCTCTTGCTCTCTATAAAAATTCTATATAAAATTTTCCCCCCGTCGGCTCAATTAAAATGTTGAAAGAAAAAATTGGCCTCTTCCAATCCAGAAAAACAATTGATAACCAAAATTTCCTCTCTTTCAACTCAAAAAGATCGTTCAAAACAAAAGAAGTGCCTCTTCAGTTTTAGAAAAACTTAAAAACTAAAATTGTTGAAAATAAAAAACTACCCTTTTTCAATTAATAAAAGAAGATTGAAAATCCCCTCTTCGAATCGATAAAAATTCTGAAAAGAAAAATGGCCTCTTCCAATTAATAAAAAAATTAATAACAAAAATTTGGTCGCTTCCAACTCTATAAAAGTCTTAAAAATGAAAAATTTCCCTCTTCCGAATTAGAAAAAATTTAATACCAACAATTTCCTCCCTTTCAATAAAATACAAATTTTATTTTTTTGGTTGACCAAGAATCGAACTTTTGAGAACGGTAAAAGAACCGCACTCTAGAGAACGACACAGGATCTATGGCTTAATGTCTCTATTTATTAAATATTTGAAAGTACATTTTTTGAACAAACATAAACTGAAAGCCAAATTGTGCAACATAATTGCACAAGAAGGCTTAAAAAAGGTATATTCTTTAATAGGAAACTAATAGGGAATATTTGTATTTTATACTTATATTAATTGAAAAGTAGAATTGAATGTAAAGTTAATTATTAAGGAATCATTAACATTTGTTTATCTTTAATATTTCTGAGAAACGATTGTACATTTTTTTTTAAATTAACTTTAATTTACATCTCAATCCAAAAAGCTTTAGAGTTTATTTAACTGTTAATCAGTTTGAAATATCTGATGAAATAAAAATCAAGAAAGCTTCAATTTCAATCCATAATAAAAACTTATAATTTCATAATTTTTTCCTTGAATCCAGTAAAAGATGGAAATTCTTCTTTCAAAAATTATTCTCAATTACACTGAACAAAAATTAAAATTTTCCTAAAATGAAAAATTTCCCTCTTCCAATTCAGAAAAAAAATTCTTCTATTAAATTCAATAAAAATGTTAACAATAAAATATTATCATTCTTCCAATTCGGAAAAAAATTAAATAACTTCCTTTTTAAATGAGAATTGTGAAATTCAAACGATTTCTTTTATTTTAATTTTGAGTCGTTTCAAATTAATAATAATTTTTCGATTTTTATTTATACATAAAAATTCAACAATTTTACTTGCGTTGAAAATTTTTAAAATAGAACAATTAAAATTGTAAGGTTCAAGGTTTGAATTTAGCACTCTAAAGTCTTAACGATTCAAGGCTTTCTATTTTAAACAATTCAGTTTCATATTAAATACTTTTCAATATTTTATTTATAATTGCTCATTTTTAATTAACAGTCAAGTGTTGCTAAATATTTGAAAATTATTCTTTTTTTGTATTCAAAATTTTCAAATGTAATGGGTTCAAAATGGAATATTTTAGGCTAAAACAATATTTTATTTTTAAATAAAAATAGTTCATAAAGCGTCAATCAAGATTGAAACCGTTTAATTTTAAACTTTAAAATCTGTAAATTGTTTAATTTTAAACAGATTCAGAATCGTCTTATTAAGGCAATTATTGTTTAATTTTTAACACTCAAAATATAGTTCAGTTTCAAGCATCATTAATTCATATTTACAGTTGATCAATTTGAAACGTTTTTTATAAAAAATGTCCATTTCAAATGCTTTCGTTTTTAATTGTTCAACAAGGAGATGATCAAAGTTTTTTTTAAATCTCGTCATTTCCTATCTGAGAGTCAATTGCATGACTAATAATTTGCCAAACCATCATTTTCCAATGGCGACCCGTTTACGAAAAAATCGACTTTTTCAACAAAAACAGTATGGATTAGAATGGATTAATGTTAAAAATGTTAAGTATTCAAGACTGCATTTTAAATTTATTTAAATTAAAAATGTGCGCTTGAAAATTAAGACCCAAAATGGAAAATTTCAAAGTAAAAGATTTTCGAATTATGTATTGCAAACTGAATGATTTCATGATTTGAAAAGTTAACAATTTAACTTAACATTTAAAAAAAAGAGTTGAAATCAAAATTATTTTAAATTGAATTATATCACGTGATTGAATAGATTTTTCTTCTAAAAATTTGTGAAATTCCCGTTTAAAAAATAAATTCAGTCATTTCCCCGGTTTTCCCAGTCTCAAAAAATTCCCTGTTATTGCACGGTCCAGCGACCCTGCTACAGAATAAAATCAGCAATCAATATCTCAAACCAAATTTATTCAGGAGATTGAATTTTTTTTCCAAAAAACTTTTATTACTCACTTTAAATGTTAATAAGGATTTTAATCGCTTATATAAAGTATTAATTATTAAAGTATAATATCAGAAAACGTCAAAAATATATTTTCTCAAATCAAGCAGTATCACTTAAAAAAAAAAAAAGATTAGAAGAACCAAAATAGACCGAGAAGAAATTTTAGCTTTTTTATTTCTGTACCTTCTTTTGCAGCTTCGATTCACATATATTTTCATTTCATTATTCTCTTTCTCTACATGAAAACTACTGATTAAAAATTAAAAATCTTATTTATATATTTAAAAATTTGTTTATGAAGGTTCATACTACTACCCACCTGCGATGATGCAGAGCTACAACGCTTACCAAGAAATGGCGAGAAGACAAGAAATAGCGAGAAGACAAGAAATGGCAAGAAGACTATCTTATGCTGTTGGAGATGAAGGTGGTTACCCAGGTGTACGTTCATATCCACCCCGAAGATATTACGTCTTCCATGGCACCGACGCCGCACCCACAGGAATTCCAAATCAACATATTTATCCTACAACCAATGAAAAAATGGAGAAACCTGTGACAGAGGAAGAATTGGAGGATGTCATCAGAAGGGCGATCACAGTTGCTAAACAACAAAAGAGCCAACAAAATGCACTCTACAAAAAACGTGATGCGGAAGATGAAATGGTAAACATTCACAAAGTTCATGAAAAGCGAGAGCGTTTAAATCCAGAACTTCCACCTATGGGTATCACATTAGCACCGGAAATTAAATACAACCCTTTTAATCTACAACCTGAAATAAATTTAAAAGATCATATAGAGGGAGCAATAATTGTGGATGAACTTTCAGAACCAATGATTGTGGGAATAAGTAATGAGGATACGAGTGAATATGATGATAGTGAAGAAGATGAGGGCGATTTATGGGGAATAAATGGATGGGAAGCAAGAAAGCAGATGGAAGAAGCAAAAAAAGATACAACTTTGAGTGGAGATTTAAAAAAAGAAAAATTGGCAGATCAACAAGAGAAAGTGAAAGAAGAAAAAACTGAATCTATTGCAGGAATTGACGTAGCAAATAAAAAGGAATTCGATAGATTCAAGAAGGAAGTGAGCAAACACCTAGAAGCTGAAGATATGCAAAAAGAGAAATCTGAAGATATGCAAAAAGAGAAGTCTGAAGATATACAAAAAGAGAAGGCTGACAAAATGGTTGAAGGGTCTGAAGAATTGGTTAAAGAGTCTGAAGAAAATAAAGGACAACCACGACAAATAATGCGTATAGAAAAACCGAAAACTCAGACTGAAAAATCTGAAACGGTTATTTCTGTTATTGATGAACCATGCACTTCCACAGAATCACTGACAACAAAAGTGACTTAATTAAATAGATTTTTAGAGATTTTGAATAAGTACAGTAAGATAATTTTTATTGCTATAATTATGATGATTATAAGTTACTTTGGTTATCTTTTCTTTATATTTCTTTTAGGAATAATAAAAAATAATAAAAAGGAACAACAGAAGTTAATTTTGTAACCTCATTGCAAAATGTTGATTCTGTTACGCACGTCCCTTAGATAATATTGACGACTGTAGCAACGCTTAAAAATTGATGTTGCAATTGTGTTGCAAGGTTAACGCAAAACTTAAATCTCAAACTGTTTGCTGACTTCATTAAATTTTGTTTTACGTCAGCCGATTTCGTCTTCAATTAGAGCATATGCTGACAGACTGAATATTATGGAACGCAATTCCTTCAATGAAATTTGGATTATGCGTTAACCTTGCAACATTCTTAATTATTGATAAATAAATCGTTTGTTTATATATGTATATTACGGAATGTGATCTCTTTTTACCATTACTTCCCTTCTTTAATTATCAAATATTTCTTATTCAAAACATTTTAAATACGCAATTTGATCCATAACAATTCCATAACCATTTTTTAATGATTGCGAAAAATATAACTCACAAAAATATCTCAGTTTGCCAAAGATTGTTCGAAGCATGTTGAGAAAAATGTTTATTCAAAAATATTTAACCAAATTTGTTTTTGAAGAAAGTTTCAATATTATGAGATATCACAATCTTTTTATTTGACAGTCCTGACTTCCTAATATATATTCCATAAAAGCAATTATTCTTTTGTTTTGAAATTCAATTTGGGCAAAAATGAGGATTTCAGAACCTCATAAAATTATGTTTAAAAAAAAAACATGTGTGTTGAGGAAAAAAGATTTATTTTCAAAGAACAGAAATAATTTCCATAACTTTTTTAATTGAAGGCCCTATTCTTCTAGTTTGTTTTAGAATACTTCTAACAATGCAATAGTGATTTTTTTTCAATTTTAATTTTGACTAGCACTATTAAATCTAAGAAAATATAAATTTTCTTTACTAAACATTTCTTCACTAGAAATAATGCATCGAGAAAAATAGTCAACTCGACAGAATATAAAGTAAACTCCACAAAAATAGTTATTTTGTGAAACCGAAAACATTTAAAAATTTTTTTTCAATTTGTAAGTCCCAATTCTATGTTCTTTTCCATCAAATGTTAAAAGAAATTTCTCTTGAAATATATATTTATTTTGAGGTAATTAGGCATTAAGAATTTCGATTTATCAGTTCAATATTTTTCCTCTCAAACTACAAATAATTTAATGGTGGCACTAACTTTCTTAAAATCTAAAATTTTTACTGAATTTTTTTAAAGTGAATTCTTCGAAGAAAAAAAAATTGATTTAATTTAATTAATGTTCAGAGCGCCATACGTGGTTATAAATTAAAATTATAAATGAATGTTTTGTAGGGTGTTTTTCCCCTATTTAATTCAACTAATTTCTAGGCCTAGGAAAAACTATTTGATTCAAATTTTATAGCCAATAATCCTATTTTTGAATACATATATGAACATAAAACTATTTTCTCTATAAAAAGAAAAAATAATCAATAATATTTAAAAAATATTCGCAGGTTAACAAAAAATTATCGTCGGATGGATTATGCTGTTCTTCAAAGATAAAATGAGTTATTTATAAAATATGCTTGGAAACCAGAGCTGCTTGAATGTAAAACTCATTTCGGTTATCATAAATTTTCAGTTATAGTTAACAAATCTGAAGTTTGAGTAGCTATTTTTTATAAAAATTTGACCAATGTTGTCAATCAAGCTAGAACAAAATTATTCAAATTTTTTCTCATAATAATGATCATTGAGCGAAAATGATATCCAGAATGATAAATCTCGAAATTCGATATATTTCTTACATAAATGAACAAAATTGACATAATTAATTGAAAAAGAAACCACAGAACTAGGTCTAACCAAATAAATAAATTCTTTAAGATCGATGTGGACATTTCACCCCAATCGAGCACATGATGAAATTAGAGGTACGGTATGCGTAGCTCTGAAATTCCAATTTCAGCATTGTGAAATGGAAGATATTCAGCAAAATTAAGTGTCCTAAATTCATTCTATCACAGCAATCCATTCTGTCTTACAAACCTCAGTTCTTCCTACGATTCAATCGAGTTCGCATATCAAATCGTGAAGAGAACTATGAAGTCTTTTGTGATAATTTTTCTAACTTGGGGACCCATCCTAGTCCAATCGAATCCGATTGCAGAAAATATCGATAAAAAATCTGAATTGAAATTGATCAAAGAAAATCTAACTCATAGTCCAATTCTCACAGTCAATGATACCAAAGTTGAAGAAGCCGAACTCGAGGTTACAAAACTTGATGATTCGAAATTTGAAAGAAGTGAGGATCTCAATGAGGATATTTTAAAATTGAAGGACGAATCCAAATTGAAGGATGAAGTAATAGTGAAGAAAGAATTCAAACTCAATGATAAATTGGTACTGAAGGACGATCTAAAATTTGAAAAAGCTTCTGACTCAATATGCGTGGATCGTGCAAAAAAAGACTGTAAACCACCATCTGGTCTAAATACAACTCCAACGAAAATTTGCTTTGAAGTAACTCCTGGTGTTCAGGGGGGAGTAGAAGTTTGCAAAGAAGATGGATCCGAATTTTCGAACCGTCCACAAACACCTCAAGAATCTCAACTTGGTCCTCAATTACATCAAGAACCTCAACAAGTTCCACAACAACACCAAATAAACTACGAAATACCTCAGAAAAATGATCAAGTTCCTCAACAAAATTATGGAGTACCACAACTTCCAGCTTCCAACAATGGACCTCAACAATCATCCGTTCAAATTCCAATGACTTGGTGCATTCAAACAGATACGGGATTGCAGAAATTCGAATCCGTTATTCAGATTGATCAACAGAGTCCCCAAGGATCAGAGTATCAAATTCAACCTCAACAGTTTGATAATTCTCAAAATATCCCATCTAGTTATCCTCAAACTCCATCTGGTTTTCCTCAAAATCCAAGTCCCCAAGGATCAGAGTATCAAGTTCAGCCCCAACAGTTTTCTTTTTCTCAAAATATCCAATCTAGTTATCCTCAAAATCCAAGTCCCCAAGGATCAGAGTATCAAATTCAGCCCCAACAGTTTACTTTTTCTCAAAATTTTCCATCTAGTTTTCCACAAAATCCATTTTATTATCCTCAAAATCCAAGTCCCCAAGGATCAGAGTATCAAATTCAGCCCCAACAGTTCACTTTCACTCAAAATATTCCATCTAGTTATCTTCAAAATCCATCTGGTTATCCTCAAAATCAATCTGGTTCTCCCCAAAATCAATCTCGGTATTCTCAAAATCAATCTGGTTATCCTAGATTTCGATATAGTTATTCTCAAAATCCACCTAGTTATCCTCAAAATCCACCTAGTTATCCTCAAAATCCACCTAGTTATCCTCAAAATCCACCTAGTTATCCTCAAAACTCTTTTCCTGCTTACCCAAATCTTCCATCGGGTTATCCTCAAACTCCTCCAAATAGTTATCGCCCTCCCCTTTACCCTATTTATACTCCACAAACTTTCTCTGGTTATCCTCAAAACTTTCAGTGTGCACCTCCTCAAAATTGTCCATGTTACTGTTATCAAAACCTTCAATCAGTTTTTCCGCAAAATTTATCACCTTCCTTCCAAATTCCACCTCAACCTCAGCAAGAATCATTTTCTCAGTTTCAGCCCCAACAACAGTCTAGTTATTCTCAAAATGGACCATCTAGTTTTCCCCAAATCATTTTTTCTGGTAATTCTCAAATCCCTGCAATCTATCCTCAAAACCAACCAAATAAATTTTATCAATTCTCTGATAATTCTGGTAACAACCCTCAATTTGAGAAAGACCAACCTGGTAGTCAAGGTTTTCTTCCATATGGTGGAAATCAATTTGGTAATCAAGGAGGTATTCAATCTATAACACTGGAACCTTCCGGAGGTAATTTTGTGCAACCTACTGGTGCTATTCCAACAGTGAGTAAATTATTTATTGATTATTTCAAGCCTTGAAGAATTTTTTGAAGAAACAGGGGAAAGAATTTTTACAAAAATAAGAGACTTTTGGGTAGTTAAGTATCAGGGTGATCCAAAAAAAGGGTTATTTGATTTTTCTGAAATGACACCCCTGATTTTTGGCAGAATTTCAAAAAGTATGTAGGGAGCCGGTTTTTGAAAATAAAATTCTACATTTTTTTTCTGATAAAAATTTGAGTGATGTATTTGAGTAAAAACGTACATTGTATGTCTCTCCAAGTAAACAAAATGCATGAGCAGCGATTATTTAAATAAAAAAATTGGGGGACCCCTAAATATATTTTCTTACTTCTGCCAAAAATCAGGGATAATTTTCACATCAAAAGAAACACTTTTTAGGGGTGGCATTTCAGAAAAAGAAGTAAGGACTTCCTTGAACACCCTATCACGTACATAAAGATCGTTAACAAATAACAAGATTCAGGAACGTTATACAATTGGTTTGGATTCTCCTGGTTCCTTTTTTTCTTTTTTGTTATATTCCATATTTGGCATAGTTTTCTGTTTTTATACAAAGTCGGGTCCAATAAATGTAGATGTACCTATTAATTTCGATAATGTGCTGTTTGAGTAACTCGAAATTTTGACAGATTTTTGAAAATTTTAAGGGTGATTTTGGCTCTGATTTTCAGCAATAAATATTGATATTCAAGGCCATACATTTTTTCCTTATGTGAAATTTAGATATAATTGAATTTCCGAATTTGAAGATATTATAATTTTTGGGGTTTTCTTTAAATAAATCAAGTTTGAGATTCAAAACAAAAAATTTTGAAGCTTATTACTTTTACAAAAGTTAATGAAAGCGGTTGGCGAATTTTTGTACTTTCTGGCTCATATTTGGAAAAGAAGATTGAAACAAATCTGCCGATTTCTAAAGTTAATATTTAAGGTAGTTAGAAATTTAGATGTTCATTTCCCATAAACTTTCTTTGAAAATTGAAATAACTTCATTAAAATTCGATTTTTTTTCAATTCGCTAAATGATTTAAAATCATAGAGCTTTTCAATTTCAGTTTTAAGTATTTTTTAAATTATTAAAAATATTCTCTCGTTTCCTATTTTGTGATCAAAATTGTTTTTTTAATATGACATATATGCTTTTTAATTAAATCAGTTTTGGGCAATTTTTTAATTTGATATTGATCTGTTTGAATGATTTATATGGTAAATTCTAGTGTTTTAAGTTCTCAACGTTCAAATTAACATAATTTTTATTTGAGTGCATTAAAATATTAAAATATTACTTTCATTATCCTAAAATATTCGCTCATATATAAAAATTATTTGGAACTGCAATAACATTTTTAAATCAATTTGAATTTCAACTTAAATACAATATTTCATTCGTTTTTGTATACTTTCATACTTGAACTTCCTTTCAATTTTATTTTTGAAAGTGAAATATCTTAAAAAATTTTATGCATTTCAATTTCGATTATGAATATTTCTAAAACATTATATTGTTTTAAGCTTTGTATCTTACGTGCAAATTCGACGTATTTATGATTATTTGATTAAGCTGCTTTAAAATTAAATACATTAATGGGTTTATGAAAAAAATTCTGAATTAGGATGGTTGAAATTCCTGCACTTTCGAACTTTAATGTTTTCAATGATTGTAATAGGTTTTCTTTTAGCTTTAATGTTTCAAGTTCGATTTGATTATATGTTTATTTTCAGACATGCTTTCGAATAAAATAAAATAAATATAGATACTGTTTAACGCCAAAATTGAATAATTCATCTGAAAAATTCTTCAAAATTTGTATTTTCCCTTGAATTTCCATTTCCAGTTGAATTTTTTTAATAAGAATTAAGTTGAGATCTAAACTTTCTTTAAAGTATATTTATCCTCAAATTAGAATTAAAAAGATTACAATGATTTATTTGGTTTAAAACTTTGATTTCCCGTCATTTATACTATTTTACGTTGGGAGTGTCTACACGTGCCAAAAAAATCCGGCTATTCGTACCGAAATTTCGGTACAAATTACCTCTTTTACATATTCGCCTATCTGTACCTAAAAAATCCAGTTATTTGTACCAAAATTTCGGTTATTTGTACCAAAATTTCGGTACACGTAGCCACGGCCTTTTATATTAATTATTTTTCCCACAATTGAATTCTTAAAATTTTATAATCTTTCTTTAATTATTCAAAATTTGGTTGCTTTCAAAAGTGCAATTTACATCTGGCTAATTTTCAATTTTTATTTTTTAGAAAAGTTTCTTTTAATTTGAACATTCCTCAAAGCTAGAATTGCTTAAAGCTTGAGATTCTATCTAATTTGGAAACAAGTTTGACTATTTTGATTTTCGTAATACTTTATGGTTTGAATACTAATTTTTATAATATACATTTCAGGCCCCTCCTTCTTCCAAACTTTTCATATATTTTTATAATTATTTTCTATTAAATCTCATAAAATTATGTTACCAAATATATTAAGTAATGAAAACTGTTTATTCGATATTATTTGTTTATTTTACAAGTACGTATTATATAAACAAATGTCCAGTATGATCTAGTGATCATTTGTTTATATAATTTGATTGAAAAATCAACAAATTATATCTAATGACAACCTATATCTAATAATATCTTATATCTAACAAAATAAGTTAAAATGAATTGATATAGAAAGAACTATTTCTGTCTGCCTTTGAATATCCGAACTGGGCATTTGTTTATAAACTTAAAAATAATATCAAACGACCAATTTTAAAAAATCTGGTAATATTACAATATTTTCAATCTTTCTTGGCTAAATCTCAATTTTATGAACCTCAAAAAACTAAAATAATTTTTAAAACTTTTCAAACTATAAAATTTATTTGAGCATGAACTTTATCAAAGTCAAAATATACCTAAAAAAGAACATTTTACCAATTCAAATGAGCAGAATCTGAATTTAATCAGTAATGAAAAATTCGTAATTCTCAGCGTTTTACCAAAATTGACAATATGTATTAATATTTTCATAAAGTACATAAATAATATGCTCAATTTTCAAAAATCTTATAATATTTCAATATTTTAAGTTCTCTAGGACAACTAACATTTTTAGAAACTTCAAATAAAAAAAATAATGTTTAAAAGCTTTGCAAGCTATCCTAAAATTTTTTTTAACATGTCGAAACTCAAAAAAAGTAGGATTAACAATTACTTAAGTTTTTTACATTATCTATACGTTTCGGCACTCACAGAGTCCAAAAATCATAACATGTTGTCGGTGTCTGTCTGGTCGTTCGTTGGCCAGATTTTTTCAACCAAAATTAAAAAATTTAGAGCATTTTCAAAATTAAAAAACATTTTTTTTTCAAGTTTCAGAAATTCTTGTCAAAGTTTCTTATAGAGGGGGAAAAGACTTGCAAATTGTTTTAATGAAATTTTTAATTTTGATCCAAAAAAAAGTTATATACTTTTCAAAATTTTGAACATTTTCAAAAAATAGAAAAGATTATTTTTCTGATAGATTGAGGAATTTCATTCAAAATTTTCACTATATATCAAATATATTACGAAACTGTCTCAATTAAATCTTTTGATTAGACCAAAATTCAAAAAGTTAGAGCTTTTTAAAATTAAAAACAAATTTTTTTAAGAGCTTAAGAAATTTTTGACGAAGTTTCTGGTACACGACAGAAAAACTTGCAAATTATCCTAATGCCATTTTTAATTTCGATGAAAATTAAAAAAGTTATATGCTTTTCAACATTTGGAAAATTTTCAAAAAATGGAGAAAAAATTCCTTTTTTGATAGATTGAGAAATATCAATTCAAATTTCTACCAGATATAAAATATATTTCGAAACTTTTTTCATGAAATTTTTTAATCAGACCAAAATTGAAAAAGATGGATCATTTTCATAAATATGCCATTTTTGTTTTTAAGAGATCCGTAAGTTTAAAACGTTATTTTTAGTAGACTTTAACAAGATTCTCAAATTATCTCAATGAAATTTTTCAATGGGACAGAAATTGAAAATGTACAAACTTGACGATGGTGATAAGCATTTCTACAAAATATGTGTCTTTTTTATAGCTCTTAGAAATTGAAAATTGCAATGCAATTTAAAAATGAGATTATAGCCTACAAAATCTGAAAATGTTGAAATCTTACAAGATTTTGGAAAATTGCTCATATTATGTGGATCACGAAAAAAATTAATATTAGCGATTTTTGCATATCTCTGAGGATTTTGAGAATTTTTTAACTTTTTTTTGCTCCGCCGAACCTCAAAATATTGATCGATCTATTTCAAAATTTACACAGATTAACAAATCAATGAATGCAAGTGCTACTCCTAGATTTAAAATACCTGAAGACTTCCAATTAATTTTTTTTGTCCGAAGAAATTGTTAATGTTATAAATAAATGTAGTAAACAAATGCATAGCTTAGCCATTTCGCGCTCTAAACAGTTCTTTCCTTCAACAAAATTCATAAAAAATGTCCGCAAAAAATAATATGTACGATTTTTTTATATCTGATAACAATTATCAACTGTTTAAATAAATTTGATAAACAAATTCAAATTTTCGTCAATTTTCAAACGGCAGATTTCGATTTTTCAACTGAATCAATTTTAAATTTCTTAGAAACATCATTCGCTTATGGAACTTTACCAAACAACAATTAATGTTGATTTTATAAACATTTTTATAAACAAATTCACGACTTCACTACTTGCCAAAAAAAAAGTAGTTTTTTGTTAGAAAATCGACTGCCAGTGACTCAGACAAGACCTTCTTTATTAAGAAACTTTTTCAGGCGACAATATTTGTTAGTTATTTAAATAAATTTGATAAATAAATAAAGATTTTCGTCAATTTTCATTTTTAACTAGCATATTTCATTTTTTTAGCAGAATTACCTCTGAATAACTCTAAAAAATGCTTCCCTTATGATACTTTATCAAAGAACAATAATTTTTCATTTTATAAATAATTTTATAAACTCAACTTGTCTACTTTTTAACAAATGGATTTATTTTTTCACGAAATCGACTGCCAATGACAAGAAGGGAACCTATTTATTAGGAGACTTTGCCAGGTGACACTATTTGTTATTTAATTAAATAAATTTTATGAATAAAATTCAAATTTTCGTCAATTTTCAACCGGCAGATTTCGTTTTTTCAACGGAAATAACTCTAAATAACTGAAAAATCCTTCCTTCAAGATATTTTATCAAAAAACAATAATTTTTCAATTTATAAACAATTTTATTGAAAGAATTCAAAACTTGACAACAAATGAATGTATTCTTTTACGAACTTGATTGTTAATGACTCAGAAAGGACCTTATTTATTAGGAGACTTGATCAGGTGAAATAATTTGTTATTTAATTAAATAAATTTGATAAACAAATACAGATTTTCCTCGATTTTCAACAGGCAGATTTGGTTTTTTCAGCGAAATTAACTCTAAATATCTTATGTTATTTGATCAACGAGCTTTAATTGTTTTATTTTATAAACAAACTGTCTATGGTGGCATTAGCTGCAGTGCTTGTGCTTTTGGATATAACGGTGTTTCAACCTTCACTCTATATTTGTATTTTTGTATAAAATTTATTTAAATAAATAAAAAATTTCGCCTGATAAAGTCTCCTGATAAATAAGGTCCTTTCTGTACCATCGGCAGTCGATTCCGTAAAAAAACTACATTCGTTTGTTAACAATTATTCAAGTTGTGAATTTGATTATAAAATTGTTTATAAAATAAGAAATTATTCTTAATCAATTATCATAAGCGAAGAACTTTTCCAAGTAATTCAAAATTGATTCGGTTGAGAAAACAAAATCTGCTGGTTGAAAATTGACGAAAATCTGTATTTGTTTATCATATTTATTTAAATAAAGAACGAATATTCTCGCCTGATAAAGTCTTTTGATAAATAGGGTTCTTTCAGAGTATGGCAGTCGATTTCGTAATAAAAAACAACATCCATTCCTCGATAAATAGTCAATTTGTTAATTATTAGTGGTAGATAAACTATCATAAGCAAATAATTTTCCCAATTTATTTAAAATTTATTCGTTCGAAAAAAAAAATCTGCTAGTTGAAAATTGACGGAAATCTGTATTTGTTTATCAAATTTAGTTGAATAATTAAAAATTGTTTTCGGGTATTAAAAAATCGTACATATTATATATTGCGGACAAATTTTTGATCAATTTTGTTAAGGGCCGAGGTATGCATTTGTTTATGAAATTCGTTTAAAAAATTAACAATCACTCCGGATTTCGTAAAATAAAAAACTAAGCAATGTTTTTACATATATACCGAACAAAAAATTGAAAAATAAAGTCTCCAAGTATTTTTATTCTTAAAGTAGCACTTTCACTCATTAATTTGATAATATAAAAAAAATTGAAATGCTGTAACCTTCTGGATATTATTTTTAAGGAGTTTCTTCACTGATATGATGTTTTACATCAATATAACTAGTTGCCGGAAAATGGGATCGTTTTAAAAATATATATATAAAATGTCAACTTTGTTGTTAAATAAAAACTTAATCTTGCTCAAATCAGATCAAAATTGTAAGTTC
Source organism: Andricus curvator (assembly GCA_932195095.1). Taxonomy (NCBI): domain Eukaryota; kingdom Metazoa; phylum Arthropoda; class Insecta; order Hymenoptera; family Cynipidae; genus Andricus; species Andricus curvator. Next base: position 31,896 of record CAKNYM010032138.1, read on the forward strand.
TAGACTAATTTGGCCGGAAAAACTTTTTTTGCCTAGTGGGTAAATTGGCAATGCCTAGAATAAAACAAGAGAAATTATGATACATAACTAATCAAGTAAATTTGTTGTTTCAGGCTGAGGGAAATAGTCAAAGTTTTCAGCAGCAAACGCCACAAAACGCAATATATTTAGATGCTCGAAGAGTACAGCCTGGACCAATATCTCGAATTCTGGATAGGCCATCATCTTTCCAAATGTCTGGACGACCTGGAAACCTGGAAAGTTCTTTCGAATTTCAACAAAGGTCCCAACCACAACCTTCTGGAAGAGTGGAGCAAGCACCCTTCAGAATTCAACTCTAACTCAATCTCCATCATCTTCACAAAAATTTAGACTGAATATTTCGCAGCAATTAGCTCAGTCAATTTTTTCACAAAGTGGTCCCATGGGGTAAAAAATGACAATCTTCGACATGTAGATCAGCCTAGGAGTGCACAGATTCATAATTCGTAAATAGAGGCAACATTAAAAAGATCATTCTATTTTGAATTAGGTAAGATACTACAATTTTTTGAGAATCTTTTCAGATTCTTTTTAGAAAATCCTGATCAGTAATTATTTATTGTATATTTCGATATTGAGGGACTTTTTACTTATTGTAAGGAACTCCATTCTTTAAAAAAAGGATTGTAAGATAGTCGATTTGTATGTCATTTTATAAAGACGCAGATAGTGTCAATTTATTACTATGTAATAAACTGATATTTCAATTATGTTCAATTTTATATCTACGTATAAGCAATGTTATCAATAAATGGTTTTTCTATGAGAAGTTACTCTTTATTGTCCAAAAGAATTTAGATTTAAAATACGATGCAGTTTTGGAAAAGTTCCTTTAAAAAGGAACTAATTACGGCTTCAGTTACTTCGTGAAAATAGTAACTTGTTACATATCCAGTAGGGTGGTCCAAAAATGCATTGGAAAATTTTTTTTGAACTTTTATCGGGACACCCCCCAAATTTGTTCGAATACACCCAAAAATAAATCCATTTTTTTTTTTTTTTTTGAAAGAAAATGATATTTAGGGGTGGCGCAAGCCCCATGAAGTTTAACATGTATTTCCCATAAGAAAAAAGACGTTTTTGTAAATCTTATTCAGAATCCTCAATATTATCTCAATCGAGTTGAAACTCAACATTTCTCTTCACAATTAGCCATAGAATACGAATGAAATATCACTTGTCAAAAAACCAACACCATAAGTCTGTTTTATAGGGTCCCAAAGAAACCCCATAAGTGAAAAAATGGGTTTTGCGAGTTTTTGGCGCTAATTATGATTTTTTTGCGGTTTTTTAATGCGAATTGTTTCTAATACAAAAATATTACCTTATACTGAAAATTAGATATTTTAATGAATTGTTTAAACAATTGATTGTTGTTTTTAGCAATTTTCTCATAGAATGGAGTTAGAAAGACGCGGTTTTTTCACAAATTTTCCATTTGTTGTCCAATTTTCAATTAGAGGGAAGTGATAGTTCATCAATGTTAACAATAGTGATTGCTTAAACAATTTATCATAATTATTAATAATATTATATTTGAATAATGCTAGAAAGATGTGGATTTTTTTTAAATTTCTGGCTTTTGTCCAATTTTCATGTGTAGTGAATTAATAATAAATTCAAGTTAACAAAATAATTGTTCAAACAATTTATTATAATTATTAATAATATTATATTTGAATATTGCTGAAAAGATGCGGTTTTTTTTTTAATTTCTGGTTTTTTGTCCACTTTTCATTCGGAGTGGAGTGATAATAAATTCAAGTTAACAAAATAATTGTTTAAACAATGTATTGCATTTATTAATAATATTATAATTGAATAATGCTAGAAAGATGCGTTTTTTTGTTGAAATTTCTGGCTTTTTGTTTAATTTTCATTTGGAGTGAAGTAATAATGAATTCAAGTTAACAAAATAATTTTTTTAAACAATTTATTATCATTGTTGATAAAATTCTCTTTGCTTAATCGGTAGAATGTTGCGGTTTTTTCTGAAATTTTCAACTGTTTGTTTATTTTTTATTAGGCGTGACTTAAAAATTAATTAGATTTAGCAAAAATAATTGTTTAAACAAATCATTATTGTTTATGACTATCTTCATCTATATCTATTGCGCCTGATAGTTGCGGTTTTACGGAAATTTTTACCTTTCTGTCCTTTTTTCACTTAGTGAGGTAATAATTAATTAAAGTTAACAGAAAAGTTGTTTAAACAATTTAATATTGTTTATCACTATCTTTTCTTAGATAAGTGCTAGAAAGTGACGGTTTTTTCTAAAATCTTTCACTTTGCTTCGCCTGCTTAATTACTAACAATTAATATATAAACATTAGAGATTTGCAATTCCAAGTTTTTCTTTTACGCTTTGCAATAAACTTCTTGCTGTAATAAAAAAAAAACTTTTACAAGTCATTTAAAGACCTAGTCCTTCCACCTATTCCTAAGTATTCTATTCTTTGTTTTTGCCTCTTGTGTAAAATAGTTTTTTTTCTTTAAATTAATTTTTCAAGCATTTGGAAAAGAGCAAAAATAATTCACTTAAAACAACAATACCTTTCGAAAAATCATTTTTGTTGTGGTTCACTTATTACTTGTTCATAAATAAAAATGCGATGCAAAGTGAAAGATTTTAGAAAAAACGGCCACTTTCTAGTACTTATCTGAGAAAAGACAGTTATAAACAATATTAAATTGTTTGAACAACTTTTCTGTTAACTTTAATTAATTATTACCTCACTAAGTGAAAAAAGGACAGAAAGGTAAAAATTGCCAAAACCCGCAACTATCAGGCGCAAGATAGTCATAAACAATAATAATTTGTTTAAACAATTATTTTTGCTAAATATAATTAATTATCAAGTCACGCCTAATAAAAAATAAACAAACAGTTGAAAATTTCAGAAAAAAACGCAATATTCTACCGATTAAGCAAAGAGAATATTACCAACAATGATAATAAATTGTTTAAACAATTATTTTGTCAACTTGAATTCATTATTACTTCACTCCAAATGAAAATTAAACAAAAAACCAGAAATTAAAAAAAAACCGCATCTTTCTAGCATTATTAAATTATAATATTATTAATAAATATAATAAATTGTTTAAACAATTATTTTTTTAACTTGAATTCATTATTACTTCACTGCGAATGAAAAGTGGACAAAAAAAATAGAAATTAAAAAAAAACCGCATCTTTTCAGCATTATTTAAATATAATATTATTAATAATTATAATAAATTGTTTAGTCAATCACTATTGTTAACATTGATGAACTATCACTTCCCTCTAATTAAAAAGTGGACAAATAATGGAAAATTTGTGAAAAACCCGCGTCTTTCTAACTACATTCTATGAGAAAATTGCTAAAAACAATAATAAATTGTTTAAACAATTCATTAAAATATCTTATTTTCAGTATAAAGTCATATTTTATGTATTAGAAACAATTCGCATTTAAAAAACCGCAAAAAAATTATAATTAGCGCCAAAAACTCGCAAAACCCATTTTTTCACTTATGGGGTTTCTTTGGGACCCTATAAAACAGACTTATGGAGGTGATATTTGAAAAGTGATATTTTATTCGTATTCTATGGCAAATTGTGAAGAGAAATGTTGAGTTTCAACTCGATTGAGATAATATTGAGGATTCTGAATAAGATTTACAAAAACGTCTTTTTTCTTATGGGAAATACATGTTAAACTTCATGGGGCTTGAGCCACCCCTAAATATCATTTTTTTTGTTGTAACAAAAAAAATTGATTTATTTTTGGGTGGATTCGAACAAATTTGGGGGGTGTCCCCATAAAAATTCGAAGAAAAAAAATTTTGGACCACCCTAATATCCAGTCACTGATTCAAGTATCTTGAAGTGCCTGTCAAGTTCCTTTTTTTCTATGCGGAAACATTATGTTACATTAGGGTGGTCCAAAAATGCATTGCAAAATTTTTTTTCATCCTAGAGGGCAAGTTCCCCCAACAAAAGTTTCCATTTCCGGAGAAAAAAAATCCGTAATTTTTTTTTTTTTTGAAATTCGAATATTAACACGTGCCACCGGGCACTTTAAAATCCCATTTAATTAACATGGGGAAATATTGAATTTTCGAAAAATTGAACTCATACTTTAGGGTTTGATCGAAACGTGCGAAACTTCTCAGAGATTGAAGAGGAGTACCTATGAAATAAAAGCATACTAATAACTTTCATTTTTAACCCACCCTTACCCCTCCCACAGCGCCCCAAATATGACCCAAAAATCAAAAAACTACATTTTTACGTATTATTGCTACTTTTTAGCAATTCCCGTCGTCTTTTTCATACAAATAATTATTAATGGACAATTTGAATATTTTCTATAACTTTTTAAACAATTCTTAATTGTTTAAACAAATGTAACTTATTTAAACAATTATTTATTCCCAAAAAATGTAAAAAATAATCGTATTTTCTGATTGAAATGTAATAGTTTGTCATTGTTTG
>CAKNYM010032155.1:0-25242 GCA_932195095.1 Andricus curvator
AACTAATGAAATTATTACCAGATGGGAGAATAAAAGACTCATAAATAAACAAACTTCTCACAGATTAAAGTCTTACAATAGTGTCGTGGCAAAAGCTTATGCGCTTCCAAAAATCCATAAGCCTAGTTTAAAATGGAGGTTAATTGTTTCTACACTAGGGTCTCCTACTTATAATTTGGCCAGATTTATCTCAGATGTTTTAAAACCTGTGTCAGGTAAAGCCAATACATTTCTTAAAAATAGTTGGGTTTAAAAGAGTTGCTCAATAACGTTAAAGTTCCATCGACACATTGTTTAGTCTCCTTAGACGTTATTGCAATGTTCGATTGTATTCCATTGGATATTGCTTTAGAGTGTATAGAAGAAAAATTAAATCTTAATCGAAATTTAACAAAAATCACTAAAAATGAATTTCTTACAGCTACCCGAATAGTTTTTAACAATATGGTTTTTTCGTTCAATAATAAATATCATAAACAACTATCAGGTTGCCCAATGGGCTCCCCTTTATCTGCAATAGTATCGAATTTAGTTTTAGATGATCTAGAAAGAAGGGCTTTTCAAAAGTTAGATTTTACACCTGTTTTTTATAAACGATATGTTGATGACATTTTGACTATTATTCCTACTGAAAAAATTGATGTTTTCTCAAGTATTTTCTAAAGTATAGAAGACTCTATAAAATTTACACATGAAATTGAACTTAATAATACAAAAAATTATCTTGATTTACATATTATAAAAACACAAACTGGTGATTTAATAACAAATTGGTTCAAAAAGCCTTCATGGTCAGGGAGATACATGAATTACAATTCACATCATCCTTTCTGTAATAAAATTGGTTTAATAAAAGGACTAACCGACAGTTGTGTTAAATTATGTGATATAAAATTCAGAGAAGATAATTTAAATCGATTGAAAATCACTTTATTAAATAACAATTACCCGCTTCCTTTAATTAATAATGTTATAAAAGAAAGAATTCATGAAATCTATGATACATCCAGTAAACAAATAAATGACTTGATACTTATAGTAGATCTGATAGTTGAGTAACAAGGATAGAGATAGCTTTGTAAATTTATCTGAAGTCGTGTATCTTATTAATTGTAAATGTTGTGATAAAGTTTATGTTGGAGAAACCGGTAGAAAGTTAAGAACGAGAGTCTTTGAACATAAAAGGGATTGTAGGGTTGGTTATTTTAATACAGGATTATCACAACACGCTTGGAAATTTGATCGATATTTTGATTTCAACATTAATAATATAAAAATTTTGGCTAGGGAAAAAATACTTATGAAAGGAAAATTATTGAGTCTATTTTTATCAATAAGTATCACAGAGTTCCTATAAATCTACGGACTGAAATTTTGAATGTAAATGAAATTTACCAAAGTATTATACGATGATTTTACTGGAGATTTATTATATTCGAAGGATTCAAAATTCCCACACTTGGCGCTTTCTTCAATTTTAGTTCTCCAATCACATACCTTAAGGTCGTCGATGTTTGTATATTCGCTTTTAGATTAAATTGCTTGTCATTCCTTGTTGTTCCTACGTTCTATACTGTTATTATAGTAGACTTTTATTAAGAAACTAAAATACTGTTAAAAATGTAGTGATTTGGATTGAAGTCCCCTTTAATTTTGGGGCTTCTAAAACGTTGTCTTCATGTTTTTTTTTATAAGTTTTTGACATTGAAATTGACACTTAAATTAGTATTGACTTCGAGAAAATAACTCTTTTTTACATGTTTTACTCCGTAATATTACAGGTAATTGTTTAAAAACCTTTGTTCATATATATTTTTAAAATTTTGTTTTGTCAATAGATTTTTACAATTATATATATATATATATATATATATATTTAATTTTAATTTAGGTTGCTTGAAAAAGACACACAGTAGTGTCGAAACGTACGTAGCATGATATAATTATTCTAATAAAACAAAATGTCAACTGATTGGATGTTTTATCAACAAATTGACCGCAAGACCTAAGGAAATTTATTCAAATATATTAATATTGAAGGTCTAATGAAAGGATTAAATTTGTTTTCACAAATCTGTTATTGAAGTATCTTAACTGTTATGATAACTGGACTCAACCATCCTAGCGGATCGAACAGTTGGGCTATCTGACTCAAAATACTACGTTTAGTGATGACATCTGGACAGGCTGGTAATTGGATGTCGAAAGTTATCACATCTCGTTGAGGATTCCAAGAGAGACCCAGCATATGAATCGATTGCTGGAATTCTAAGGTCAGAGGCTGAGACGAAGTTTGAAGTTCTTCTGGAATTTCCTCTAGCAGATCAGAATCACTTGACATCCACTTGCGAAGTGGAAAGCCGCCCGCTATGAAAAGACGATGTAATTGATTCTGTAGAGATATTGCCTCCTCGAAGTGTCAAAAAAGGAGCACAAGAGAAACCGTAAGTGACTGTGGTGAGACGAAACGTTTGAACTAAATCATTTGGAGATTTTCTCCACAGGATAAGTTGAAGATCTTGATCGCCTGGGTGTACCTTGATTTGTCGGTACGTTTTCTCTACATCAGCACAGAGAGCTATTATAAAACACCTCCAACAAAGGAAAATGTTAAGTAGATTTGGGAGAAGTGTGGCTCCAGTGTGCAAGCATTCATTGAGCGAAATTCTAGCTTCAGTCTTCTGAGATCCATTGAAGACGACTCTTAACTTAGTAGTAGCGCTTGATTCACGCAATAGCCCTTGATGTGGAAGGTGAATGCAGCGAGAAAAGTCACGACGAATAGAAGACTCAGTGTCAGGCACCATGTGGCCAAGACTTTTGTACTCCTTGAGAAATTCCTCATAGACTCTGAAGAAGGAAGCGTGGCTCGCGAGGCGACGTTCCATGCGCTGGAGCATCCGGAAGGCTGGCCGAAAAGAATCGCCAAATGATGAAATATCTTTCTTCATCGGAAGACGAACAACGAAGCGTCCTTCTGGAGTGCACGAATGAGTTGACGCGAAGAAACCCTCACATTCCTGTTCTTCAGACGTCAGTATGGACTTTGATGGAACCTCTTGTTCCTCCCAAAATCTTTGAAGGCTAATCACTAGGCTACGGTGTTCTGCACAAAAACATGCATTTCTAGTACTGAAAAAGGCTTTTCAGTTGATTTAGGTAACAAATCTCGTGTAGTTTTCCCAGATAAGGTCCAACCGAAATATGTTTCCTGTGCAACGGGAGCGTTAAAGGGACCTTTTCGAATGTTAGGAAGAAGCAGATAAGGACAAACGTCTGTTGCAATGATCACGTCGATCACTCTTGAGTTTCCGAAATCTGGGTCCGCTAGATTTAAACCTGAAAGATGGGACCAACTTCCATTGCCCCTTTCGAAACGTGGGCAGTGTGGAGTAAGACGCGGAAGCACGAGCGCGTCTAATGGATACTCGAAGTCGGATTCGAAACGTGGTGCAAAAATACACGACACTGCACCGTGAGTTGATGTGGGACGTCCTGCACTGATAGTTAGCAAACCTAATTCACAACTTGAACGCGCGAGCTTGAGTCGTTGTGCGAGAGACTCAGATACGAGAGACACTTCAGAACCCTGATCAAGGAGTGCACGCACAAACACTGAAGCGCCACTAATTGACTTGACCTTTATAAAAGCTGTAGGCAAAAGACCTTTCGTTCTAGATCGAGTCACATGATGAATGCTGAGATGATGAACGCTGGACAATGTACGATCTTCTCCTTGAGATGAAGGTGACTAATGAGTGATGTTCGATGTCGTCGCATCTTGATGAAGCATGGTGTGATGTTTTTGATGACATAATCGACACTTTCTGGATGAAGGAAATTCGCTTGTTGAATGTTGACGCAGACAATTAAGACAAAGTTTCCTTGTAGCCGCGAATCCCTCTCGTTGTATTGCATTCATCGCTCTAAATTGAGCGCAATACATCAAGAAGTGTGCTTGCCCACAGCTGGAAATTTTTTTTGAACTTGATGAGAATTCTGAGTCTGATCTGTTGAAAGGTAAGATAATGATGCAGAACTCTTGTTCGACCCGCGGTTTCCCTCACCATACTTTAATGCCTGCGATTTGTTATTCGACTTTGAATCAGAAAAATTCTTCAACTTAGATGGATTCCCTTCAAAAATCTCCAATGTGCGAACTTTGCCCTGAAAAAATGTGTGCAAGGAATCATAAGAAGGAGACTCTGTCGTGTCACCTGGTGATGTCTCCCAGTCACGTCGAGTTTGTGAGTCCAGTAAGTTGGTCAGATGAAAGACAAGTGAGAGTTTATGAATATTCTCTTATCCTTGTAACGTTTCACTAACAAATCCCACGCACGCTTATAATTTTTTTTTTGTTACCGGAATGTATTTCAGGAGCGGAGCAGGCTCTCCTATTAAATTTGTTTTCAAATGATGTAATTCAACAACATTCGCGATTTCTGTATTTTCAGCTATCAGTGATTTAAACAAGTCCGAAAAATTCGACCACTCGATATAATTCCCAGAGAACGTTGGCAAGGTAATTTTTGGAAACGACCGTGTAGGCGATGATGAGACATGCTGATTAACGCTTATTGAAGAGTTAGATGCTTGCACGGAGGCAAGAGCGTCGATTGCGTCGAAGAATTTGCCCTCAGCAACTTGATACCATTCTTCTGTTTGGGTGAAGATTTCATCCTTGAAATATGTGACTTCTCCCTCCAAAGGCGCTTTCAACAACTCAACATGCTGTTGCTGGAACTTCAAGTAATTTTCTTTGAGCGTCTCTAGTCGTGCCCGGAGCATACCGCGCGTGTGTACCGTAGGAACCGATTGGAACGAATTTTGTATTCGTGATCGAAATGTCCGACTCCAAAATGTTTAGTAATATTCAAGAACTGAATTAATAAATTCTATGAATCACCGCAATCGTTGCGAAATATAAGTGAAGTTAATTATCGAGAGTCATTGCGTAAATTTTACTCAAAATACGAATCGTCCCGTGTGATTGGCAGATGTAAACAGTAATCAGCTGCCACGGGTATACGCGTGCCGAGAAATTACGCACACTGACTCGAAGCGTTACACAATTGTTGAGAACAAACTGCCGAAACCGAAGAAAAGGATTAGAATTTAATATACATTACTCCCTTTAGGTTTCCTCGCTGCATGCATGATTTGGATGAAGCTTGTTCTTCCTGTGTACCTTGAACTTCTGTTGGAAATTCACAACAATTCTCTTTTGTCACTCCAAATAATCCCGGGAGGTTTCACTGAGTAAAAAACGGTCTTGATATCATTGTATCACGATGCACAGATGTTAATTGCACTCGCGAACTACCCAGAAAGTACGATTCACTTTATGCGGTTTTCGAAGGACCAAAAATGTTCGCGACCGAGAGAAGTTATGTGAAAAAAAACGATGCAATGTTTCTAAACCTTCTTGACGATTAGTACATTAAAGGACAGGTCACTGAGAATAAATAATAAAACTGAATTATTTTTAATGTTAACAAAATTGCTCAAAAAATCGAACTTGTCTATATTTAAATAATTTCTCAAGTTGATATACAATTAATTGGAACTTGTCTACCAAAACAACGAGACAAGTTCTCAATCTAACGTTCGGACGACGACTAAATTTGTTACAAAAGGTACAGAATAAGGATAACAGAAGAAATCGATAACACTTTAATTTTAGAATTCCATTAAAATGTGAACATATGAAAAAAAAAACCTAAACATAGTCAATTCCGAACAAGGAATAATACTTAAATCCATGTGCAATATCTCATGTCATTCTACTTGTGACCCAAAAGTGGATGGAAGTGGATAAGCGTTATGTTTGAAGAAAAAATATAACAACGAATAAACTCACTTTATTACAAATGTCACATACAAATCTCAAACAGACATAGATTACGCTAAATAATATGATTGATTATAATGACAAAAAGAATCACCTGCAACAACCACGTCTATATCAAATCTTTTATCTTCTCTCAAATCTGTAAAGTCTCCGTAAACGAAAAAAAAGTGTCTCTGCTTATTCTCGAAATCTATCACTTTGCTTTTGGCAATAACGAACTGAATTCTACAAGTCACAGATTATACAAGATTACAACACTTAATCTATCTCTACCAGAGTACATCTGAAGCTATCGATTTTTCTGCAACGTTTTTCAATTGCTGAAAGAATCCGTATCAATCTAAAGAAAAGAAAGACTGCTACGTTATTTCATCATTCTGTTGCAGATCAAATTGATCCTCCACAATTCATGCACTACCTTACAATCCTCTTTTCATGATTTTCCCTACAACAATTTCAACTGCAAAGGCGATGCCTGAGATCAGAAATCCAACTAGAAATTCAGTTACAAGAATTTGAAAGAGTTGATTGTGACTGATTGCCAAGTCATCTAACGCTTCTTTGTTTCTCTCTTCAGGCAGCATCCTTGACACAACGTCTTTATTCCACTTCTCGAAAAGACCAAATGCCATGAGTCTCAAGAGGAGATTATTAAATCGCTCAACGTAAGGAGAACCTGGTTCCAGATAGAATCCTTCTGCTGATTCGATAAAGGGTTCTTGCACTGTAGCGGTTAAAGTAGTTTCATCGGCACCCTTGAAGCGCGAATTAAACCACTCCGTTTGTGTTTTTAACATGACACAACTAACATTCTTATCTGCGATAGCATGAAGAACACAGTCCTCTGTGCTGGGTAATAGAATTCGGGATTTCTTTACCATGCTTAAATTTTGAATGTCCTTACTCATCCAATCAACTAACACTGGATCAACTTCAAGTCTCAGACCTGATTTATCCAATTCAGTCAATGTTGCAAATTGCAGCGCTGGGATCGGTTGTAAGTTAATGCTGGTGAGCATGGCATAAATCTTTGAAGAGTATACGAAACTCACAATGACAATATACGCAAATATGATCCTGGCCTTCCAATTTACAGGTTCATTTGGAACCGTGAAACCCAATATAACCTGCGCCGTGAAAGACAAAGTCCAGTCATTACTGTAGTGTTTCAACACGTAAATCAGAAGCCAGAGGATTGCAGAAAACACTGCAATTGGGGCTAGTGCGTGTATGAAACTCAATTCATCAACATCTACCTGATTCTTCATTTTTGGCGACAAAGCGTTGAAACTTCCTAATCCAGTTACCAAATTTTCCATATACGAATATCTGCCAACCTTACGTATTGTTGTACGGGTAAGAGCGACTTGTATTTTGTTCAGAAGTAACTGCTGAATGAAAAAAGCTGTTTTTATCGTTTTATTGACACCTGCATCAAATTGAGCTCTAAAGTTCATATTAATCGCGAAAGCATTTAGCAAAAGTACATCACTTCCATAATAGTTAACTGGATAACCATATTCGTTGTATTCTATATAAACATTTGGAGGAGCATGCAAAACTGAGACTGACAGCTGGTAATCACTCATGTTTCGAAGCTTGTCCGGAAAAAGTGCTGCTCCTGATGAGTACTTTTTTGATGAGTAAATGTTCGTAAATGGATTGAAGTACTGCACCCTAGATGAGTTTCCAACAATGTCAAGAATACTGACATCTAGAAATTGATGGTTCCAAGCAGTTCGAAGTAGTTTCTTCGTCATGGGATCCAGTGACGTTTTTCGATCAGAGAATTGGAGAACTAGACACTTTGGTCGAAAGCGACCTTTTAGGAACCTTTTGATCAGTTTCATGATTTCTGTTGCAATGTTGAAGTTATTCTGGGCAGAATCGATTATCATGAAAAATGTCGTGGTTGGGGAATCAAACACTTTCAACTTCTCTAAATTACTGATATCTTCCTCGATAGTTTTGTTTTGGACAAAAAAATGGATACTTGGTTTGACATGCTTAATTTCTTGGAAAATTGTTTCAATTTTTCCCTTCGCTTGAAAAAGATCTTCATTAATGATCAGCATTGTTTGATATGTAGAGAAATCTTGTTCGACGAACTGTGTTAAACCTTTGAACCAAATTGGTCGATTTATGCCTTCTTTGCAGTCGCAAAAGTGATACATTGTCAGGAAAATAAACAAAGAAATTATAAAATTGATAAACATTTTGAATGTTTCAAAATTGCAAAATGAAAAGTCCAAAAAATGTTCAACCGTCTACTTCTGGTGTTACACTGCTGGGTCCGGTTTTCAAATGCGATTCAATGTTCTGTTTTTCTTGTGGCTTCTCTAGGAAAATATAGCTCGAAATATCGGTTTTGAGGTTGAAATATGGCTGAAAATTTCATTGTTATTGTTTAAAAACTTGAGAGATATATAGGAAGCATGTTATTGCTGAATACTTTTTTTGTATTTTAGACCTTGATATACATTTGCATTGTTCAGTTCTCGAAAATATGTTATTTTGTAAAAATGTATGCGACGCCGCACAATGAATAAATTATGAGAGTAAGGAAAGCATGAGGTGGTTCACTTTTCTTTAAAAAATATACAGTTCAGTTAACTATATTACATACTTGATTCACATACACAGAAAAAATAAGCTCAGTTTCATTCGGATAGAGACCTGAAATTGAGAGAAGAGCATTTTTAGTCAAAAAATCGTTCATGTAGTGAGGATAAATTCAATAAATAATAATGGAAAAATGGTCCACTAATTTTTTTATAAAGTTCCTATCAGTTTATCTTTATTTGTCTGTTTCTATTTGTGAGTGAAACAAGATATACAATTATAATTATATATGATTTGAAATTGATAATATTCCAACTATCTACTTATTCTCGAAATTCCACGATGACAATAAAAATATTTGTTTGTTTCAATTATAATTTTTCTTGGCACACAATTGTATTGAGTTGAAAGAATGTCAATCTTTCCCAATGGATTTTAGCTGAAAACTCTAAATAAATTTCTGAAAATGAGTATTCTTTTATCTATTTTCGTCTTTTGGAATGGTGGGCAGCGATAAACATTATTGATTTTTCAAACGAACTTGTAGAGCTACATGACCTTGTGAATACGTTATAAGGCAGAGTAGGTGGCAATTTTATATGATTTTTTTTCCGAATTCGGAAGAATGATGCAGTACTTTCAGAGTCTCATTCTCACCACAAAATTTCAAAAACTATATTCTATTTCTATACAATTTTACTATTCAGAACAGGAAACTTTGAGTTCAGGCGAGAAGTGTCCCTAAAGACTCTTTTAAGGTTCAACTCAGAATATAAATTCAGTTCATTGAGAGAGTTCAAAAGCTTTCTTAAGAAAACTTCAGAAAGATAATTATTATATCTTAGTTATAAATCCATTTACATAGGTACAATTTACAGAGACAAAATAATAAGTTCATGCACCCATGTAGAGAAGTAAGCAAACCAAATAAATCCATTCTGTGAAAAAAGCAACGGACAACTCTTAAACAGACAATAGAATATAATTCCTTATAATGTGGATTCCATACGTTTCTGACAGTTACCTATACTTTTGTTATTATAGGAGAAAGAGAGACTATTCAATATTATTACGAACAAAGTGTCTCTGTTCATTCTCAAAATTTATATTTTTGCTTCTAGCATTTAGAAACTACAAGGTATAAGTCATAGTTTATAAAATATTCCAAAAGTGACTTTATATTCTCAACCTGCTACTCAATCTTCTTTTCTTGTTTTTCGCAACAACAAATTCTACCATAAAGACCATGCCGGAAATCAGAAATCCAACCATAACACACTCACACACTTCTTCGTAATTGCATGAAGCACACACTCCTCTGTGTTGGGAAGTAAACACTAAGATTTCTCTACTATGCTCAAATTGATGTCCTTAATATAATTTTCCTTTATATAATCAGTTACCCCTGGATTAACTTCAAGTCCTAGATATGATTTATCCAATTCCGCTATTGTTGCAATTCGCAGCTCTGAAAACGGTTACAGTTTGATGCTGGTGAGCATTGCATACATCTTTGAAGATTATACGTAACTAGCGATGAACATATAGGCAAATATGATCCTTGCTTTTCAATTTGCAGGTTCTTGAGGATTTCTCAAACTTAACACGACCTAAATTGTGAAAGGCGAATTTTTTTCACTACTGTACTGTTTAAAAGTGTACCTCAGCAGCCAGAGCATTGCAGACAACTGTAAGTGGGGCTAGTGTGTTTAGAAAAGTTAGTTCACCAAAATCAAACTGATTTTGCATTTTCGGCAACGATGTGTTGAAAATTTCTGAACGAGGTCTAAATTCTCTTGAAATAATTCCTTGCCGAACTTTAGTATCCTGGTACAGAAGAGAACATTTATTTTGGTTAGAAGTAACTGTTGGATGGAAAAAAACTATCTTCTTCTTTTCATTGTTGCCTGTCTCAAACTTAACAATGAAGTTGATGATCATCGCGAAAGCATTCAGCAAAAGTACCTTTCTAACAGAATACTTGACTTGATAACCCAATTTCAAAGTTTGTCTCGAAAAAGTGCTGTTTTTGATAAGTACTTTTTCGTTGAGTAAATGTCCGTAGATGTGGTATTTGTCCATTAGAGAATTGATGAATTAGACACATTGGTCCGAATTCGACCTTTTGATAAAATGCTGATCAACTTTATTCTTTCTTCTGCAATCTTTAACTTGTTTGGGACGAAATCGATTATCAGGAAAAACTTTTTAGTTGTAAAATGTGAATATTTGGTTTCACATGTTTGATTTCTCGAAGAATTGTTTCGCCTTTACCTCCTTTTAAAATAGATCATCACTAATAATCAAGAATGTTTGATATGTAAAGACATCTTCTTTCACGTACTTTCCCAAACCTTTTAACAAATTTTCTTGATTTGTGTTTTGCTTGAAGTCGAAGACAAGAATAAAAAGAAAAAGAAATAAAGAAATTACTAAACTTATTAAGGCTAATTTTAATGACCTGATTGTGACAGCCCACTATACTGAAAGTATGGAACGAAAGCAATTACTTACTTTGCTGAACTAGATTGCGATATCTGATTTTGCTAAAAGGATTGAAACAACACGTGTGATTCCTTTCTAAATTGATAAGAACAAGAAAAAAGTGTTATTGATTCTACAGTGAAGGTTTTATTGAAAGTACAAGGCCATGTTTGCTAAAAAGATAGTAGAAGGTATGAAATTCAATGCATAAAATAAAATAGGATGAGAGCATAATTTTTTTAATAAAAATTATCTTATGTTTCAGAGCCGCTCGGATTCTGTTTGTACCCTACTAATCTATTCCTTGATATTTGAATTAGTTTTTATGTTTTATAGTTTCAAGTTATTAACTCTAAAGCTAATTTTAATATATTTATTTTTAGAAGATATAAAGTGCAATAGAAGATTCTTGAAATTGTTTGCTCTTCCAATTAACTAATCGACTGATTTTTTACTCTAAGGCGCGATTTGGATTTGTTTAATTTTATTATCTTGCGCAGACAAATGTTGTGTCGATTAAATTTGAGCATAGAACTATCTATCTGTGCGGGAAATAGCCAGGAAAAGTTTAAGAGCTTCACAAAATACTAAATCTCATTCAGTTGTTTTGGAAAAGATAAACCTAATGTCAAATTAAGGGTAGGTCGTTAAAAAGTTTAAATTGGCACAGTGGATACGTTACTGCAAACGCACACAAATGCGTAGGTGGTGCGAAACGAGAGCATTCGGGTTGAGAGATAGTCGAGGCGTGGAGAAAGTATGGAGGATCCACAATTCCACGCATCCACACCGGCACGAGTCAAGGGGTGCATTTTACAACCCTCCAACGGTATATAGCTTAATTCTCCACGGGGATCGGAATCGGGGATCTAATGTTTTCCCGACTTCGTGGCCCCACTTTCCGACGACCGTAAATCAAAGATTAAAGAGTCAGGCGCGTAATTCGCAGCAGTTTTGACCATAAACAGTTTAATCTCTCGTGACTTCAAATCGACGATCAGTCAAAACATGTGATTCTCCACGGTTTGTGATTTACGCAGAGGTATTTAGGAAATCTTCATCTCCATCTCGATCTCCGCTCTGATCTCAAAAGTGAAAAGAGTCGCTAATGGCTACCCAGGTTCGTTGCATGTTATGCGGATCTTTGCATTTCATCTGAAGCAATCATGCTATTGAGAAAATTATTCATCACGAGACAAAAAAAAACATCTCTCCAAAGTTCTACACATTTTTAGCCAGAAACAATTTCTTCTAGGGTTTCAAGCTTAGAAGAGTTTACTCAGAAAAGTGTTTCAAATAATATTTGATGTAGGGGAGAAGCTGGTAATGCGGCGCGCATAATATATATCAATCTATAGGAAGAAAAATATAATCGATTATGTAATGGCAAGATATCTATCACGTGAATCAATATCTTAACTTTGCTTCATTTATAGGAAAAATTGAATCTATATAAATCAAAATACTTAATTATTAATTGTTCCAAAAAAAGTCCGCGTGCATCAACTGATCCTACGAGTTGGGTCAGGCGGGGCGTAATATTAATTTGATATTTTTGCAAATTAAAAAAAAATCTAACAATCGAACGCACAATTTCAGTAAAATCATATATCTATATTCATTTATAGTTTTTTAAATTAAGTTTATAGTGTGGGAGTGATTAGCATTCAAAGGTATGAACATACCATATTCAAAATTTCGACATTTTTATCAAAAAAATTTAATTTGTAGGGGAATGTGGGACATGGTGATTCTAATTCCTTCCAGTAAATGTTTTGGAACCTTTTAAAATTTTTGTAACATCTTTGAAATCCTTGAAATCTTTGTAGTCTTGAAAATCTTTGTGACATTTTTGCAAAAATCTTTTGAAATCTTTATAAAACATTTGGAATTTTCATAAAATCTTTGAAATATTTGTGAAATCTTTCTGTAATCTTTGTTTGTGAAATCTCATGTGTACGTTTGAAATCATTGAAATCTTTTTAAATCTACTCAAATTTGTTAAAACCTTTTAAAATCGTGTACAATCTTTGAAATTTATGAATTCTAGTGTACTATAACTTTTTCGAAATCCTTAGGAATTCTTCGAAATATTTGTAAACTCTTTTGGAATCATTTAAAAAATTTTAAATAATTTAAAATCTTTTAAAGTCTTTGAAATCTGGTATACTGTACCCTTCTTGAATTAATTTAAATTTTTGTATTCTATTAAAATCGTGATGAACTTTTATGAAATCCAAGAAATATTTGTGAAATCATTCTGAAATCTTTTGTATTGATTTGAAATTATTAAAATACTTAAAATTTTTGTGAAATCTTTTAGAATCTTCTAAAACAATTTGTAATCGTTTCAAATTTCAGAAATCTGGTTTACTATACCCTTTTAAATATCTTGAAAATCTTTGAAATTTTTGGAGAGTTTGAAATCTTTTTAAAATGTTCAAAATATTTGTGAACTCGTTGAAATCTGGTGTACATCGATTTTTCAAATGTTTGAAATCCTTGAAATCTTTAGGAAAATTTTGTGAAATCTTTTAAATCTAGTGCGATTTTGCCTTTTTTGAATCTTTGAAATTTTTGAAAACTTTGAAATCTTCGTGAAATCTTTTTGAATCTCTGTGAAAAAAATTTGAAATCTTTGTGAAAAATTTCTCAAATCTTTGGGTTGTGAAATCTTTTGTATTCGTTGAAATCATTATATTATTCGAAATCTTTGTGGAATCGTTTAAAATATTTTGAAATCTTTAAAATCTTGTGTACTGTATCTTGTAACTGTTGGTAAATATTTGTGAAATATTTATGAAATTTTCATGAAATATTTGAAATATTTGTGAAATCATTTTGAAATCTTTGAAATATTCGTAAAATCTTTATGGAATTTGTATGAAATTTGTATGAAATTTTTATGAAATCTTCAAAATATTTCTGAAGTCTTTCTGAAATCTTTTGTATCAGTTCGAAATCATTAAAATATTTGAAATATTTGTGAAATCTTTTGAAATATTCTAAAAAAATTTTAAATTGTTATAAATCTTTCGAATGATTTGAAAGTATTAAAATCTTTGTGAAATGTTTGAAATCTCTGTGAAATATTTAATATCTAATTTATTAATTAATTTGAAATGATAAAATATTTGGAATCTTCTGAAACAAATTTAAATTGTTTCCAATCTTAGAAATCTGGTTTACCATACCCTCTTTAAAATCTTCAAAATCCTTGAAATTGTATGAAAGTTTTTAAATCTTTGTGGAACGTTTGAAATTTTTGCGAAACGTTCAAAAACTTTGTGGAATGTTCGAAATGTTTTGAAATCTTTGAAATATTTGTGCAATCTTTCCTTAGTCTTTGTTTGTGAACTCTTTTGTGTTTATTTGAAATATTTAAATTCTTTTGAAATATTCTTGAACTATTTGAAACCTGTTGAAATCGTTTAAAATCTTTAAAATATTTTGAAATATTTGAAATTCTTATTTCTCTTTGTACCCTTATAAATTCTATGCAATACTTATGGGATTTTTCTGAAATCTTCTGCATTCGTTTGAAATCACTGGAATGTTTGAAATCTTTGTGAAATCTTTTGAAATCCTCATGAATTCTTTGAAATATTTGTGAAATCTCTCTGAAATCTTCAGTATTTGTATGAAATCATTGAAATATTTTCAATCTTTGTTGAATATTTTTGAATTTTCTAAAAAAATTTGAAATGGTTTCAAATCTTAAAATTTTTTGAAATCATTGTGAATTTGTTAAAATCTTTTGATACATTTAAAATCTTTGAGAAATTTTGAAATTTCTGTACAATTTTCGGGAAATCATTTGGAATGTTTTAAATTGCTTTGCAAATCTTTGAAATCATTGAAATCTTCGTAAATTTTTTTGAAATATTTTGATATCTTTATGACAATTTTCAAATATGTTGAAATATTTTACGTTCGTTTGAAATCATTTGAATCTTTTGAAATATTCTCAATTTTTCTAAAACCATTTATAATTATATCATACCATCAGGCCATATCCCTTTAGGAGTAAGCTGAACATTCTTTGCAAGTCTTCGATTGACTCTGCCATAACAAACTCATCATCTGCGAACGCTAACCCACGTACCCTCACTGCCCCGAGATCCACACCTTCCATGTCGAAGAGGTCCATTTTTAAAATGGTTTAAAACCTTTGAAATGTTTTGAAATCTTATAAATCATGGTGAATTAGTCAAAAATTTTTGAAATTTATAAAATCTTTAAGAAATTTTGAAATTTCTGTTAAATTTTCGGAAAATCATTTGGAATGTTTTGAATTTCTTTGCAAATCTTTGAAATCATTGAAATCTTTGTAAACTTTTTGAAATATTTTGATATCTCTATGAAATCTTTGAAATATGTGTGAAATATTTTGCGTTCGTTTCAAATCATTGGAATCTTTTGAAATCTTCTCAATTTTTCTAAAACCTTTCATAATTATATTATACCATCAGGCCATATCCCTTTTGGGATCAGCTGAACATTCTTTGCAAGTCTTAGATTGATTCTGTCATAACACCCTCATCATCTGCAAACGCTAACCCACGTACCCTCACTGTCCCGAGATCCACACCTTCTTTGTCGAAGAGGGCCATTTTTAAAATGGTTCAAAACCTTTGAAATGTTTTGAAATCTTAGAAATCATTCTAAAATTGTTCAAATCTTTTGAAATATTCAAAATCTTTGAGAAATTTTGAAATTTCTTTTGAGTTTTCGAGAAATCATTTGGAATGTTTTAAATTTCTTTGCAAATCTTTGAAATCCTTGATATCATTGAAATCTTTGTAAATTTTTTGAAATCTTTCGACATCTTAATGAAATTTTTGAAATATGAGTGAAATCTTTTGCGTTCGTTTGAAATCATTGCAATCTTTTGAAATCTTCTCAATTTTTCTAAAACCTTTTATAATTATATTATACTATCAGGCCATATCCCTTTCGGGGTTAGCTGAACATTCTTTGCAAGTTTTCGATTGTCTCTGCGATAACAACCTCATCATCTGCGAACGCTAACCCACGTACCCTCACTGTCCCGAGATCCACACCTTTTTTGTCGAAGAGGGCCATTTTCAAAAATGGCTTAAAACCTTTCAAATGTTTTGAAATTTTTGAAATCATTGTGAATTTGTTAAAACCTTTTGAAATATTTAAAATCTTTGAGAAATTTTGAAATTTCTGTTAAATTTTCGAGAAATCACTTGGAATGTTTTAAATTTCTTTGCAAATATTTGAAATCCTTGAAATCATTGAAATCTTTGTAAATTTCTTGAATTCTTTTGATACCTTTATGAAATTTTTGAAATATGTGTGAAATCTTTTGCGTTCGTTTGAAATCATTGGAATCTTTTGAAATCTTCTCAATTTTTCTAAAACCTTTCGTAATTATATTATACCTTTAGGCCATATCCCTTTCGGGGTTAGCTGAACATTCTTTGAAAGTCCTGGATTGACTCTGCCATAACAACCTCATCATCTGCGAACGCTAACCCACGTACCCTCACTGTCCCGAGATCCACACCTTCTTTGTCGAAGAGGGCCATTTTTAAAATGGTTTAAAACCTTTGAAATGTTTTGAAATCTTTTGGATATTGTCAAATTTTTCATCTTCACCCATATTGTGATAAAAATTGATGTTAAGTTTAATGAAGCGACATATTGAAGCATTATCGTTAGAAAAGAACGTAAGAATTTTCTCATAAAGAAGTTGCTTTCAGTTGATGAGAAAATTGTGGAACGATGAGACAAGTTCGATGATGTGCCCCCGGTGACGCGCTCATAACTTTTTTAATTTGTCAATTTATCTGACGGTTTTCTTAACGATCGCATCAAAGCGGAGCTTAACATGCCTGAGGAAGTAAGTAAAACCTTATATAATTTATATTTTACAACGGCTGCCAGGCCACTTGATTGAAAACGTGCGATCCTAAACGAAACGACGATCCTCGAAAAAAAGAAGGGTCGACGTAAATCGTTACGGATAATTTACATTAACGGATTTACACAGGAAACTTAAGATTTGACTCGCTTGAGCTCCTCAATTCTGAAAAAATGAGGGACTTCATTTTTGAGACTTTTTATTTCATAATTATAAAAAATTAGAAATAACATAAAAAAAGTCAATTTCTTGACTCAGAATTATGGCGTTTGAAATATTGTTTGTGAAATTTCTTCTATCGAATGTATGTGAAAGGGGTTGGGGAGGGGCTTCCCCAATGATTTAAAAAACTTCTTGAATTGAATGTAAGAAGGCGATAAATTCCAGTTTATTTATAATTTTCAATTATAATGTTTCCGTAGTCTTGGGGAGAAGAGGGGTGTAGGTTAACGATTTTTTTATGCTGCCTTATTACATGGAGTATGATTTTTGTTAAAAAATTACTTTTTCAGGTTGAAAATTCAACTCTTTGGTTGAAAGTTGAACTACTTTACTGAAAATTCATTTTTTGGTTACAGATTTATGATTTTACTTGAAAATTAACTTTTTTGTTGTAAATCTATATTTTTAGATTAAAAATTCAACTGTTTTGTAGAAAACTCATCATTTTGGCAGAAAATTTAACTACTTGGTGGAAAATACGTTTTTGTTGAAAAATCATATCTTCGCGTTGATAATTCGGCTGTTTTATGAAAAATTAGTTCTTTTGGCTTAAAAATTCATTAAGTTGGTAGAAAATTTCACTACTTGGTAGAAAATTCAACTGTTTTATCAAAAAAAAATTTCTAATTTGTAAATGATTATTTTCAATGAAAATTCATTTATTCCATTTTTGGTTTCTAAAACCTTTTATAATTATATCATATCATTAGGCCATATCCCTTTCGAGATTAGCTGAACATTCTTTGCAAGTCTTCGATTGACTCTGCCATAACAACCTCATCATCTGCAAACGCTAACCCACGTACCCTCACTGTCCCGAGATCCACACCTTCTTTGTCGAAGAGGGCCAATTTGAAAATTCAACTATTTGGTTGATTTTTTTTTTTTTGGTAGGAAATTAATATAGCTGGTTGAAAATCCAACTATTTGTTAAAAAATTTATGCATTTTGTTGAAAATTTGTCTTTTTGGTAGAAAATCAAATTTTTCGGTTGAAAATGCAACTGTTGGGTGGAAAATTAATCTGTTTTAGTTAAGAATTCAACTATTTTTGTGGAAATTCGTTTTTTGGTCAAATTATATTGCATTTTAATTAAAATAAAAATATTTTTCTGTTGAAATATCAACCATTATATTTTTTATTGACAATTAATCTTTTCAGGTTTACAATTCAACTCCTTTGTTGAAAGTTGAACTACTTTCTCACAAATTCATTTTTTTTTTTTTTGAAGATTCATAACTTTAGTAGAAAATTCATCTCTTTGTTTAAAATTGAACTAATTTATTGAAGTTTCGCTTTTTAAAGGTAAGACTTAATTTTCTTAACTGTAATTTTAACTATTTTTATTTGTTGTATAGGAAATTCGTCTTTTTTTAGTTTATAAATTCAACTATTTGGTTCAAAATTTCTGTAGTTTGTTGAAAATTTGTCTATTTGGTAGAAAATCAAATTTTTTGGTTGAAAATGCAACTGTTGGATTGAAAATTAATCTATTTTAGTTAAGAATTCAACTATTCTGGAGGAAATTCGTTTTTTGGTTGAATTATATTGTATTTTAATTAAAATCAAAATCTGTTTTTGCTGAAATATCAAATATTATATTTTTTATTGATAATTCATCTTTTTAGGTTTACAATTCAACTTCTTTGATAAAAGTTGAACTACTTTCTCAAAAATTCATTCTTTTGTTGAAGATTCATATCTTTAGTAGAAAATTCATCTCTTTTATTAAAATTTAACTAATTTATTGAAGTTTCTTTTTTTGAAGGTAAAAATTAATTTTCCTAACTGTAAATTTAACTATTTTCATTTGTTGTATAGGAAATTCGTCTTTTTTAGTTTAGAAATTTAACTATTCGGTTCAAAATTTCTGTAGTTTGTTTAAAATTCGACTTTCTTGGTAGAAAAATACTCTTCTTCGTTGAAACTTCAAAATTTTGGTTAAAAATTTATGTATTTTGTTGGAAATTTATTTTTTGGGTGAAAACTATTTTTTTTTTAATTGAAATATAGATATAATAAAAATGAGTTTTTCTGTTGAAACTTCACATTTTTTGGTAGAAAATTCAACTGTTTTGTATAAAAAATTCGTCTTTTTGTCTTCAAATTCAATAGTTTGGTAAAAATTTAACTATTTTGTAGATGATTCGTTTTTTTTATATTAAAAATTAATTTTGAACGCAAGTTTAACTGTTCAATTTTTGATTTAAATTTGATCTTTGTAGTTTAAAATATCGACTATTCGGTTGAAAATTCATCTAATTCGTTAAAAATTCGTCTTCTTGGTAGAAAATTAATATTCTTGATTGAAAATGCAACTTTTTGGTTAAAAATTTATGTATTTTGTTAAGAATTGATTTTTTTAGTAGAAAATTAATCTTCTTGGTTGAAACTTTATCTTTTTGGTTGAAAATTCATCTCTTTTGTTAAAATTGAACTAATTTATTAAAGTTTCTCTTTTTAGAGGTAAAAATTAATTTTCTTAACTGTAAATTCAACTTTTTTTATTTGTTGTTTAGGAAATTCGTCTTTTTTTAGTTTAGAAATTCAACTATTTGGTTCAAAATTTCTGTAGTTCGTCAAAAATTTGACTTTTTCGGTAGAAAAATAATATTCTTGGTTGAAAATTCAAATTTTTGGTTAAAAATTTATGTATTTGTTGGAAATTTATTTTTTGGATGAAATCTATTTTTTAACATGAAATATAACTATTTGAAAATGAGCTTTTCTGTTGAAACTTCACATTTTTTGGTAGAAAATTAAACTGTTTTGTATAAAAAAATTCGTCTTTTTGTCTTGAAAATTCAATAGTTTGGTAAAAATTAATCTATTTTTTAGATGATTCCTTTTTTTTAAATTAAAAATTAATTTTCAATGAAAGTTTAACTAGTAAATTTTCGGTTTAAATTTGATCTTTTTAGTTTAAAATATCAACTATTCGGTTAAAAATTCATATAATTTGTTAAAAATTCGCCTTTTTGTAGAAAATTAATATTCTTGATTGAAAATGCAACTATATGGTTAAAAATGTATGTATTTTGTTAAGAATTAATTTTTTTAGTAGAAAATTAATCTTCTTGGTTGAAACTTTATCTTTTTGGTTGAAAATTCATCTTATTTGACTTGGAAATTCTACATTTTGAATAATATTTTTTTCTTTATTGGCTGAAAAATCTTTTTTGTTGAAAATTCAAGTCATTTGTTGAAATTTCTTCTTTTCTGGTTATAGTCAATTGTTTCTGATTTTAAATGAAAAACTTCCCTTGTTTGAAATATCAACCATCATATTTTTTTTGCGAATTCATCTTTTTTGGCTGAAAATTCGCAACTACTTTTTTGAAAATTGAACTACTTCCCCCAGATCGACTTACAGTATTTTTGGATGAACTGTAAATAAATTTTCGAAAAAATTACATTAGATAGAGGGGGTACGTAGTCTAAAATTCAAGAAAAAAATTAAAAACAAGGTCTGATAATTAGGGGATGAAATTTTTCAAGGCAATTAAGAGGCCTTGAGTACTTTATGTACCTGATACAAAAATTCTCAGATTTTAAATTTGGTTTCTTACATCTCTGGATGGGGGGTGGGGGTGATCGCCCCTTGGATCCGCCATTGCGTTGATGTTGTTTTTATAAAATAAAAAAAGAATTTCCACAACAAAATCGATTGAGACACGTTTTAGGGAGAGTAATTTATGGACATCATCCCCAATTTGACAAACTTTACTCCCTAGGTTTTACACCCTCCGTGTTTTTTTCTGTATCCAGAATACAAACAGGGAAGGACAAGAGAGAAGAAAAATTTCGAGAATGATAAATGCGGTTATTTGCGGCTTTAGAGAAATGTGATTGTACAAAGGAGGGTTTTATTATTTTATTTATATTATTGTTTTTCCCTCCTTTTTATAGAATTTATAAAAAAAAATTTTCAGAGAATATTCCTCTCTTTTTATTCTCTGAAAAATTCTTTAGAATTCCTAGGAAATCTATCTATAATATTTTTGTTGTAATTTGGTGACTGTCTAAAAATCTAGACCGAAGAACAAAAAGTCATAAAATTGCATAAAAAGTAGAATGTTTTCCCAAAAAGTTTTTAAATATATTTTTTTGATATAATATATACAAACCTGGGGCGTAATTTATATTTTAAAAAAACTATATAAAATAGAGAAAAATTAACATTTCCGAAGAAAATTGCAAGAACATGAATTATGGAGTGACCATGAGAAATCAAAATGTTTGAATTTTTAGAACCTGCCCCTCAATGTCTTTAATTTTAGTGGAGAATACACCAATGTTGATGAAATTTTTGAAAATTACATTTAGTGGTGGAAAGAATTGATTTGAAAAAAATTCCCACTGCATTTATATTCCCATGAACCAAATTTTGAGAGTTAATTTTAATAGCTAAAATTATATTGAAACTACAAATTTGTAGTTTCAGAGATCTAGAAAGTTCTCAAAAGAATTTTCATTCCTTTTGTCGAATTTCAAATATATTCTTGAATAAAATTTAAGTAATCAGAAGAAATGAAAGAAGTTAGAATTTAATTTCTAAATTTTATAATTTGCGGATAATTACGTTTAATTATTGAACTATAATGTATAATTTTCTGACAGAGAAATCGGGAAAACCGGGAAATGACCGGGAATTTTGCTCACCAGGGAAAAACAAGAAAATGAATGGGAATTTGATTTATTGACCGGGATTGTTCTCTCGAATGTACTAACATAAAAATTAAAAGTGATTTTATCTTTTCTATTACTCTAATTCTGATTTGGAACACTGAATTTCCGTAAAGAATTATAATTTTCCATTTGGGACAGAGAATTTTAATAAATAATTATAATTTTGAGTTCAGCACAGGGATTATTTTGACTTTGGATTAGGATTTTTACTTTAGGACAGGAGATTTTTTAAAAAAGTTATAATTCTGAGGTAGAACTGGAAATTTCCGTGAAGAATTAAAATTTCACTTGGAACAGTCACATTTTTGCATGTAACGGAAATTTGTTCAAAGATTTTGTATTCTGGTTTAGAAGGAAGTGAAAAAAGTATTTACCTTTTTTTTCTCGCTCTAAGATAGTTTTAAAGGGCGAACCTTATCAGAATGTGAAATCGGTTCTGAAGTTTGAGGCCGCACGGATGAATATTTTTGTCTAATTTTTTGCATACGTCATCTACATAATCATATCTAGAAGCATAAAGAGCCGGTTTTGCGATAAAATGTTTATATTTTGTTTAATAATAAAAAATAAAGAACAATGGCTGTGACGCTCACTGTTAGCTGTCCATGGATTTCCACAGCGTGCCTATGGACCCTCGTTGAACGCCAGTCGGCAAACACCCCGAAGCGAGTCGAACGAACCATAACGAATGACCCTTGCATTGTTATGAGATTACGGCCGGTTACAGAAACTGACATTATGAAATCATGGATTAATTTAATTTTAATTAGCAGAATTAATTTATTTATATAATTACAAGAAAGTGAAGAAAAAATTAATGAAAATTGGTTAATATTTGCAGTAATAATGGGAATCTTTAAGTAATAAATAACTTCTGTGCATTTACACTGCAGTTTTCTATCAAATTCACGCTAAAGTCGATATTTTATGGAATTTATTCAGCATAAATAATTTTTAAGTCATAAGTGAAGGGTTTCCAAATATTTCTTAAATAACTTTGACTTGTTTAAACAATTATTATTCATTTAAACAGTTCTTTTCCCGTGTAAGTCGTGAAAATTATGAAAAGTTATTTTCTGCACTTAATGACACAATGGAAATATTTAGATAGATATAATTTGATTAGATAATTTGATAGAAAACTGCAGCGTGAATGCACAAAAGTTATTTATTACCTACAGATTTTCATTATTGCTGCAAATATGATTTTATTTTCATGAATCATTTTTTCACTCTGTTGTAATTATATAAATAAATCAATTCTTCTAATTAAAATCAAATTAATCCATGATTTCATAATGTCAGTTTTACTAACTGGCCGTAGTCTCATAGCAATGCAAGGGTCATTCGTTACGGGTAATTCGACTCGCTCCGGGGTGTCTGCCGACTGGCGTTTGACGAGGGTCCATAGGCACGCTGTGGAAATGCATGGACAGCTAATACTGATTTTCACTGCTAATGTTTTCACTTATTTTGATTATTAAATAAAATATAAACATTTTATCGAACACCCGGCTCTGTGTGCTTCTAGATATGATTATGCAGATGACGTATGCAAAAAATAAGACAAAAATATTTAACCGGGCGGCCTCAGAATTCAGAACCAATTATACATTCTGATAAAGAGCTTTAAGTTTCAAAACACAATATAATAGATGGTTACCCTGCGGACTTTACCTCAAAAATCAGAGGTGAATACAATCACGCCCGAGAAGAAACATTTGAGACACCCTTTTTGCATTCAAAATGAAAAGAATGCAGCTGAAGCGACCAAAATGATTAAGTCAGCATTAGGAGAAGTTCGGTGACACGTAAAACTTGTAAAAAGTGTTTCCAGAGATTTCACAATGGTGATTTTTGAATTGGAATGAAAAAAAATGCAGTATCTCAAATGATCCTTGTCGGACGCGATTGTATTCACTAATAAGTCTTTAGCGTAAGTCCGCAGGACCGCCACGTATTAGATTGTGTTTTGAAGTTTGAGGTTCGCCCTTGAAAACTGCCTCAGGTAGAGAAAATAATTCAAGTTTGAGTTACAACACTGTAAAAACTAGGATTCGATTTAGGACCTAATTCAGTCTAATAAAATAAGGTCGATTTGTGGATAAAAATAGGCTCGAAATGAGAATCATCTGTCAAAAACTAAATTAGTTCAAGGAATTCATGGAATTCAAGGAGCTCACAGATTTCATGGAATTCACGAAATTCACAGAATTCATGAAAATCACGGAATACATGGAATTAAAGGAATTAATGGAATTCAAGGAATCCATGGAATTCACGGAATTCATGCAATTCACGGAATTCGTGCAATTTACGGAATTCACGGAATTCGAGGAATTCATGGAATTCATGGAATTAGGAATTCACGAAATTTATGGAATTCAAGGAATGCATGCAGTTCACGGAATGAATGGAATTCACGAAATTCATGGAATTCGCGGAATTCATGGAATTAAAGGAACTCACGTAATTAATACAATTCACGGAATTCATGTAATCGAAGGAATCCACGGAATTAATGGAACTCACGGAATTAATGGAATTCATGAAATTCATGTTATTGAAGGAATTCACGGTATTAATGGAATTCACGGAATTCACGAAATTTATGGAATTCAAGGAATTTATGGAATTCACAGAATCAATGGAATTCACGGAATTCATAGAATTCACGGAACTCATAGAATTCACGTAATTCTTAGAATTAATAGAATTCACGGAATTCATAGAATTCAGGCACTCATAGAATTCACGGAATTCATAGAATTCATGAAATTCATAGAATTCACGAAATTCATTCATAGCGTGGATTGAAATAGGCTCGAAATAAGAATCATCTGTCAACAACTAAATCAGTTCAAGGAATTCATGGAATTCAAGGAATTCACAGATTTTATGGAATTCACGAAATTCACAGAATTCATGAAAATCGCGGAATTCATGGAATTCACGGAATTCACGGAACTCATAGTATTTACGTAATTCTTAGAATTAATAGAATTCACGGAATTCATAGAATTCACGGCACTCATAGAATTCATCAAATTCTTAGAATTAATAGAATTCACGGAATTCAAAGAATTCACGGCACTCGTAGAATTCACGGAATTCATAGAATTCATGAAATTCATAGAATTCACGAAATTCATTCATAGCGTAGATTGAAATAGGCTCGAAATAAGAATCATCTGTCAACAACTAGATCAGTTCAAGGAATTCATGGAATTCAAGGAATTCACAGATTTCATGGAATTCACGAAATTCACAGAATTCATGAAAATCGCGGAATTCACGGAATTAATGGAATTCAAGGAATCCATGGAATTCGCGGAATTCATGCAGTTCACGAAATTCGAGGAATTCATGGAATTGAACAAATTCATGAAATTCAAGAAATTCACGGAATGAATGGAATTCACGGAATTCGCGGAATTCATGGCATTAAAGGAACTCACGTAATTATTACAATTCACGGAATTCATGTAATTGAAGAAATTTCAAAGATTTTCAAATATTTTACGATTTTTCCCGCTCTCCA